>JAMQMW010001863.1:0-15680 GCA_024115155.1 Thelonectria blattea
GCCCCCCCCCCCCCCCCCCCCAAACACACGACCTCGCCCTCTATTCTTCTCCACTCCCTCGTCCCAGTCGTCTATCTTATCCTTCAACCTCTTCCAACTTTGTCTCTCGCCGCGCACGACAACCACGACTCTCTTTGTCTACGTCTTCCCTCTTCCGCCCTCAGGCACCGGTCCTCAAACACACGACTCGTTCTGCTCGGGACAATGGCTCGATAGACCTTCGTCACCGCCGTCGTGACTCTTCCACCAGGCCGCCTCCGCGAGCCCACCCTCCAGCATGTCGATTCGGCCGACGTCGCCAACTCGTTCATCATGGATTCCTCACAGCATCATCACCATCACCACCACCCGCGACACCACCACAAATCGCTCTCACAGCAGCAGTCGTCCTCATCCCTCTCGTCGACGGCCCGACCTGCCCCGCCGCTGCACACCCACCTCCCCCCGTCTGCCTCAATGCCTCTGAGGACCGCCAACAGCACCCCGGTGTCCTCGCCGGGGCTCTTCAGCCCATCGGGGTCGCGACAAAATCTTCATGTGTCTCACTCGGAGAGCAACACCCCGCCAAACATGGCTTACAGCCCGCTCCTCCACCCGTTGCAGATGCACAAGGTCCGAGAGTAAGCTACCTCCCCCCCCCGCCACGACGCCTGACCTGAGGATTCTAATCGTGTAGAACCCACAAGGCTCTCATCGACTCGGACATTTCCGGCCGGAAAACCATCAATCAGTACCAGGTCATTGAAGAGATTGGTCGCGGGATGCACGGCAAGGTCAAGCTGGCTAGAAACCTCGAGACGGGAGAAAACGTCGCCATCAAGATCATCCCTCGATTCTCCAAGAAGCGACGTCTCGGCAAAGTCACGGCCAAATCTCCCCAAGACAAGACCAAGAAAGAGATTGCCATTCTCAAGAAGATTCGGCACGACAACGTAGTCGCCCTACTCGAAGTAATCGACGACCCGGAATTGAAGAAGATTTACATGGTCCTCGAGCACGTCGAGCTCGGAGAAGTCGTGTGGCGAAAAAAGGGTCTCCCCCACATATCCCAGTTCGAACGGAGACGAATCGAGCGCGAGATGCGAGGCGAACCTCAGACCCCCGACGAAGAACGATACGAACAATTCCTCGAGCGGCGCCAGGCCCTCAAGCACCTCAGGCGCCAAAAGATGGCTCAGGCGTATCACGGCCAGATCGACTACTGGAGCGTCGAGCACGGAGCGGCCGAGGAGCCGGCCTTGGAGTCTCGAGTGCCTTCCCGCGACGACTTTGCCATTGCCGACGAGCTCCCTTCTCGACCCGAGTCTCGCCAGGACTTTGGTCCACGATCGAGGGCGCAGTCCCGAGCTCGATCCACCGCCTCGTCCACCCGCGCCGTTGATGACGAGTACGACCTCAACCTGGAGGGCGATTTCGAGACGCCCGGCCCCTTGCGGTCGAACCATACCTCGAGCGTCGCCCTCGATGGAACAATGTACGGACCCTACACGGACGACGGCTTCAGAGGCCGCTCTCCCAGCATGGCTGACTCCATCATCTCCCACATGTCCTCGATCGACTTCAGCCCTCAAGTCCACGATCCCTTCTCCGACGACTTTTCTTACGTCCCCTGCTTCACTTTTGACCAGGCGCGATCTACGTTCCGGGACACAGTCTTGGGACTGGAGTACCTGCACTACCAAGGCGTCGTGCACCGAGACATCAAGCCCGCCAACCTGCTCTGGAGCAAGAACCACCGAGTCAAAATCTCCGACTTTGGCGTGTCATACTTTGGGCGACCGATTCGCGACGGCGAATACGACGATACCGTGTCCGAGTCGGAGGCTAAGGACTTCGACGACGACCTCGAATTGGCAAAGACGGTGGGCACGCCAGCCTTTTTCGCCCCGGAGCTGTGCTATACCGACATCGACGGCGAGCAGCCAAGGGTGTCGGAGCAGATCGACGTGTGGTCGCTGGGCGTGACGCTCTACTGCCTGATCTACGCCCGGATCCCGTTCCTGGCCGAGGACGAGTTCCAGATGTTCCGCAAGATCGCCACCGAGGAGGTGTACATTCCTCGGCGCCGCCTCAAGCCGGTGCACCCATCGACGTCGCCGACGGTCACGTCCCTCTACAAACGACAGAACATCCACCCGTATCGAGATGATAACGACCTCGAGTACGAAGAGGTGGACAACCTGCTCGTGGATCTGCTCCGGCAGATGCTCACCAAGAACCCGGAGAAGCGCATCCGGCTCCGTGACATCAAGCGGCATCCGTGGGTCGTCCAGGACCTCGCGAACCCCATCGCGTGGATAGACGAAACCGATCCGGCTCGGCCTTCCTCGGGAAGGAGGATCCAGGTCGACGAGCGGGAGATGTTGTCGGCCGTGGTGCCGCTCACGTTCCTCGAGCGAGCTCGCTCCGTTGTTAAGAAGGCGGTTGGTAAGGTCATACATCCTTTGGGAGAGCGGAGCGACAGCAGGCCGCGGCGGCGAGCAGAGAGCAGCGGCGCCAGCGACGCGGGCGACAGCATGTACAACAATGTGCCGCCCACGCCGCAGCAGAATTTTCGTGACGGCCGACGGAAAAGCCTCCGCGCCGACGACTACTTTGCAAACGCCATCCGCGAGGCTAGCTCGACTCCGGAACATCCGCTCTCCATCAGCCACACCATCAGCAACCACCCCGAGTCGGTAGTGTACGATCCCCTGGCCACAGTGCTGCCGCCGGCCGACACTCCCCGGGGAACCTCGCACGCGCAGAGCGAGACGACGGAGGCACCGCAAGGGTCGGAGCGATCCAACTCTCCTGCATCGCTGTGGCCGTTTCATCGACACGCTCACAGCCACGGCCACGGCCATCATCACCATCATAGATCGACCAACTGGTTACACCTCGCGCCCGCGCTGCCCATCTCCCGCACCACTCCTCCCACTCCCAGCTTTTCTCCGCAGGCTGACGGCCCAGACGAGCTGGATCGCCGGGCGCGTGACATGGAACTGGGACTCGACGAGAGCTCTCGCGCGCGCTCCGTCGACCGGGGACTGTTCAACAGCGCCGACAAGCGTGCGGCGCCCCAGGTCGCCTTGAGCACGGCCGTGGCTCCCGGCAAGCCATCTCGTCGAAGCCGGCCGGCCAAGTCGGTCGACCTCGGCAGATACCTACCCGAGGGGCCCCTCTTGGCCACGTCCATCAGGTCTGCCGTCGGCTACCATCACAGCCAGCCGCAGTCCGACCCCAACTTGCACAGCCGGCCAGTCTCTACGGCACGACCGCAGACGGCTCACCGCGTCGAGAGCGCGCCCGACGCGCGATCGCCCCTGGGCAGCTACGACAGCAACCAATCCACCAAGGTCAACGCCGCTTCGGTGACTTGCCCTCCCTCCCCGGACGCCGAGGAATGGGCGCGGAACCAGGCCGCGCCGTCTCGAGGCGAGACCATGACGACCAAGTCCTCGAGCGCCGAATCCATGGAGGGTTTCGGCACGCCGCTGACCAGCCCTAGCGAGGTCACCAGTCCCGTGTCTGCCCTGCCGTCGACGACCAGCGCGTCAGAGCGGATGCTCGTTTTCCAATCAGACCCGTCGCTGCCTGCACTGCTGAGCGGGGCCAGCTCCGTGTCGGCCGACATGGAGGCGGAGCTGCTGGGCAAGCCCGGCATCGTCAGCGCAAACCCGGGCCTCCTGGAGACGACCGACTCGCTCACGCCGCCGGCCATGAACAAGGAGCCGGCGTCGGGTTTCCCCATGGACCAGGTGTTCGGCCACGGCCCAGGCATGGCCAGCGGGCAGTTTGCGCTGCACATTGACAGCGGACCGCGGGACTCGGTGACGAGCACGCCCGTGGTGCGGCCAGTGGACGACTACGAGGACGAGGACAACAGCGACGACGGCATCTTGCTCATGGCCAAGTCCAAGAAGAAGGCCATGTCGTCGTCGGGCGGTCTCCCACGGCCGGCCGCCTTCAACCCGCGACGGCGCGATACCAACATCAGCATCGCCAGCACGGAGACGGCCAAGAAGGTTTCGGTACACGGCGACGAGGGGGCGCCGCACTTTGAACATTGATACCCACCCTGCTATTTTGAGATTTATACACTTTTGTCAGAGACGGATCAAGCATGGACGGCGGCGACATTGAGTTGTTTTGGACATGGTGCATCCACAACGGAGTATGCGTGTTACAACTAGACTATCCTGGAGGGCCCCCCTTGGTTTTTTTTCTCCTCTTATTTTTTCGGATTATTTTTTACCACATTTGTGTGTGTTTATGGGCGGCTCTCGCACAGAGGAAGCGGACTGCAACGATTTGGGACGAGGCCATGATGCACGGTGGTAATGAGACTGGGCACGGTGTGCGAAGCCGGCCGACGTGTACATGATGGTGGGCGATACAAGGGGCATTACAGGGACGGCTTGTTTGTGTGCTGTGAGTGTGTTTCGACAAGAGCTGGGTCTGGCTCGCCGGAGAGGGAGGGGAGCAATTGGAAAGGGAAAGGGGGGTTTGTTTGTATTTGTTCAAAGGGAAGGGGGAGAGAGAGAGAACCCCCCCGTTGGGCGCAGCGGAGAATTTGCATACCAGGCATCATTAGGATGGACAGCGATACCCCACGCTTCTCTTCTCTTGTAATGGATAGGTTTAGGGTGTGTGTTAGGTGGGCCGGGCAGAATTGACAGTCTGAGACTGGGCGTTTGTGCGTCAAGGTGATGGTGTCCAAGCATTTTGCGTCGCAGGTGAATTCTGTCATCAAAGTCTTAAGTCTATTCCTACTTCTTGGCCAAGAGGCTGGTGGCCACCAAGCCCAGCGTAAAAAACAGGGCAAACCCGGCGACGCTGACAATGGTGTTGAAGACGGGCGGGGGACGCTTCTGGGCCACGATTTCGCCCACCAGTTCGTCGAAGCGCTCGGCCATGTGGTCGCGGCTAAACATCTCCCGCACGCGCACGGTGCCAGCCTCGCCCATCCTCTCGAGCTCCTCGTCGTGCATGGCCAGCGCGCGACGCACCACGTCGGTCCAGGCGGACACGTCGTCGGGCGAGCGCAGCCAACCGGTGACGCCCTCGCGGATGGTCTCGACGGGACCGCCCGAGTCGGCGGCCAGGACGGGGGTGCGGGCGCGCATGGCCTCGAGGGGGACGATGCCGAAGTGTTCGTTTGCGGGGGTGTAGACGAGCAGGCGGGCGGAGGCGAGGAGGGCGGACTTGAGGGAGTTTGGGATGGAGAGGAGGAAGAGGACGGGGACGGAAGGGGGCGCGGAGAGGGCGGTGATGAGTGTCTTTGTGGTGAGGTGTTCGAGGTGGAGGGAGGAGGCGAGGCGTTGGAGTTCTTTGTGGTATTCGACGTTTTCCGAGACGCGGGGGTCGTAGCCGCCTGGGGAGATGTTAGCTGAGGTTAAGGTGTGGTGGGAGAGGGAACTGTGAGCACCTGCTAGGACGAGACGGACGCCCTTGCGCTCATCTTCGGGAATGGCAGCAAAGGCCTTGATGGCGAGGGCAATGTCCTTTTTCCTCTCGAAGCGGTTGATGCTGAGGACGAGCTTCTCCCCCCGGAAGACACCGCCGCCATCCTGGCCCACCTCCTCCTCGTCGTTGGCCTCGGTGTCGACGCAAGGATAGACCACCTTTGTCTCGACGTGTCGCTTCAAGCTGGGCAGCGTGCGATCGACCATGGCCCTCGTAAACTCCGAGTTGACGGCCACGCCGTTTGCAAAGCTCATGCTCCACTCCTCGACCCAGTCAAACGGCAACCGATACAACCGCTTAACCGCCGACTCCCGCCCCCGCGCGAGCAGCATGTCCGGAAAATGGCAGTAGAACAAGACCGGACACTCGGGGACCAAGTACCGCAGCAGCGGCAGCCCGGCCGACAACTGATCGACGACGAAGGCGCTCGGTTTCAGGGCGCGCAGCTCGCCCGTGGCGGCGATGTGCAGGAGGAGGTGGACGTGGCGCAGGATGGCGCACAGGATGGTCAGGCGGGAGAGGACGGACATGGGGACCAGCCAGGCGCCGCGGACGCGCACGTCGAGGGTTCCGTCGCGGCACTCGTCGAAGCAGTGGACGGGATCGCAGTGGTTGGTGAAGATGACGACGCGGCGGCCGCGGGATTGCAGGCCGACGGCGGCGTCAACGACGAGGCGCTCGGCGCCGCCGATGCCGAGGTCGGGGTGGAAGAAGACGACTGTAGTAGAAGTGTCGTCGGGAGGCATGGTTGTTGACGATGATGACGTGAAATAGCTTTCAAGGGACTTTGATGTGGACAGCTCAGAAAACTGTTGGAGGAACGGAGCGGAGCTGTGTGCGGGCCGACATGTGATTGGTCACGGGATGGGGCCGCGGTAAGTGTGGGGTACTTTGGTGGAGTTCCCCCGGATCTGATGTCACATGCAAGCGACTCCATCTTCATCTGCAGTCAAGAAGCCGAGATGTTTCGATAAAGACGAGCCACAGCTGGCGATCTCCGTTCCTTCCAGATTCAATCTCAATCTCAACGCGCGGTGTCAAGCCCATTACTTTCATCCCGACTACGTATACATCTTCAGCCTCAGCAGCCACCTCCTGCTCAACTCCAAACTCATCATCACCACCACGACTACTCACTCCTCCAACTTACCCATCACCACCACGAACAACCCCCAAAATGTCCCAACTCTTCACCCTCACCATCCCCCCCCTCGACTCCCACCCAGGCGGCACCCTAACCTGCACCCAACCCTCTCCCCAAATCTACCTCCTCACCCTCACATCCCCCCCCGACAACCGCCTCACCACCCCCGTCTGCTCCGCCCTCCTCCAAGCCCTCGACATCATCGAATTCGGCCCCTACCCCCCCGGCGTCCTCGTCACCACATCCGGCATCCCCAAGTTCTTCTCCAACGGCCTCGACCTCGCCCACGCCGTCGCAAACGCCTCCACCTACTGGCCCCTCCTCTACTCCGTCTGGCACCGCCTCCTCTCCTACCCCATGCCCACCGTCGCCCTCATCAACGGCCACGCGTTTGCGGGGGGTCTCATGCTCGCCGTCGCGCACGACTATCGCCTCGCTCCTTCGCCAAAGGGCTTTCTCTGCGTCAACGAGCTCCTCTTCGGCGCGCACCTCCCGCCCCCCATGTCCGCCCTGTTCCGCACCAAGATGTCCCCCCTGACGTACCGCAACCTCGTCCTCGAGGCGAGGCGGTACAACGCCCAGGAGGCGGTAGCGGCAGGCATCGCCGACGCCGTGGCCGAGAAACCCGAGGACGTCTTCACCTTCATCGCCGAGAAAGATCTCACGTCCAAAGCAAAGACGGGCGTGTACGGCGTGCTCAAGGCGGAAATGTACCACGAGCTCATCGAGTACCTCAAGAGCCCCGGCCTGGACATGCACGAGGCCCGGCTGGCCGAGACGCGCGCGAGGGACGACGAGCGCAAGGAGTTTGGCAAGGTGTGGTACGAGCAGTGGCTCAAGGATACCAAGGCGAAGCTGTGATTGTACATATACCAAAGACCATGTGTGATGTTGCGTATACCAGAGGCAAGTGCAATCGCATGTATAAAAAGCCACTGTAATCGTATGTATACCAAGTCTATTTCGCTTTCCAAGTGTCTGTCGACACGGATATCGTGCTGCCCAATCCAACCCGTACCCAATCCATCCATACCCTTTACGCTGGTAATCATGACAAAAACGCCGCAAAACGGGAGGGGGTATTTATGCCTCAGTGTCAACTCCAAACGTCCTGTCCAACTCCCTTGTCCCAATGTGTCCCCCTCTCTCACGCATCCTGTGCCGTTCGTCCCGCCATCAAGTCCCTTTCCGCCTGTATTGCCTTCTGTCGCCGCAGCTCCACGTCCTCTCGACGAACCACCTTTCGCAGCCCCTCGCTGGCCTGGAGGAGGCCGTCGATGCTGGTCGCGTGCTCCGTCATCTGGTGGCTGATGTACGTGTACACCTCGGCCGGCGTGCTGCACTGCACCAGGTTCTTCTCGTTGAGCGTCAACAGCGCCAGCGCCACCTGGAACAAAAACGTGCTGCCGTCGTTCATGCACAAAATCATGTCCCACACCCGGAACAGCGCCTCGGCGCTCAGGCAGTCGGTGAAGACGGAAAGGAACCACTGAAACGTCAAGGCCTCGAGCTCGATACCCAGCGAGTCCAGGTGCGCCGACAGCTTCGGGAGGATCGACGACACGTACTGGAGGAGCACCTGCTGATCAGCCCGGGACGCCAGCAGCGAGTGGTCGTAGTAGCCGTGGGGCAGGATGTTCTCCATCATCGTCGCCAGCATCCAAAACGCATCCTCGGCCGACGGCATGATAAGCAGCAGGTTGGCCGTAATCAGGTTCATGCCCTGGCAGTAGCCGACGTCCTTGTTGCGTCGCGAGTAGGCCAGCAGCACTTCGTTGAGCTTCTGCACGCCCGGCCCCTTGCGGAAGAAGATGTTGTCCGTCAGCGTCCGGTGAATGTCCATCTCGATCTGGCTCACAATGGTGGCATCGTCGTCGTCGCCGCTCTGCGCCACCAAGTCGTCGTAGTATCCGGGCACCCGCATCGCCGCTGCCCCGGAGCACTCGGTCCAGACCTTGGGCCGCAACTTGACGGGGACTCCTCCGAGCAGCAGGCCCATGAACTCGGACCACTTCGCCCGACCGACCTTGCCCTTGTTGCCCAGTCCCGAGACGCCCACCATCTCGCCGTCGGCCAGGCGCGTCTCGGGAAGGATGACCGATGGTCGCTCGAATCTGGCCTCGGCCGCCGCGTTTGCTGCTGCCACGGCCTCCTCGCCCTCGCGCTTACGCTCCGCCCTAACCTTGCGTAAGAACTCGTTCCATCGCGCCATCTTTTCGCGCTGACACTCGTTATGCACGTCTCTGAGCTGCTTGAGGAGCAACTGCACCGGCTCGGCGTCGTCCTTGGGTGGCGTCGACTCCTGCGATGCCTGAGACGTTTCGTTGTCGACCACGGTCGTGGGTGTGCTCGCCGACGGCACCAAGCCAGAGTCGGTAGACACGATATGCCTCTTTGGGACCTCGGCGTCGCCCTCCATGACCTGAACCGACGTCGCGACCATGCTGGGCGTGTGACTCAGCAGCTCGGTAGGAAATGTAGCAATCTTCAGATAGTCCTGCCACCGCTTCTTCCCGTCCTCAGGCCGCTCCTCGACACTATTTGTTGGGCTCTCCGGACGCCCGCCACTAGACACACTCCACTTAGGACTCGGCACGTCGTCGGCCAAGTTAGGCGAGATGCCTGAGCGTCCGTTGAGCATCATCTCGGTGCGGCTGCCCTTGCGCGTGTGCTTAGCCATCTGGGCCGCCTCCCGCTGTCGCTTCTTCCTACGCTGGTCGTAAATGAAGCCGAACGGGTCCGTCAGGTATTCGCTGTTAGGGAAGTTGTTGTAGATGTGCGTCAGCGTCGGCGGCTGCGTCTCGGGCGCCCGGATCGCGTCCATCTCCACGGGCACATAGCTCTCCTGGCCTGAAGCCGTCGTCTCGGGCGGACTGGACCGATCCCAAGCCTCCTGCGCCTGCATCCTCGACGCCGCCCGCTCCGATGGCACCGGCGTGGCTCGCCTCATAGCCATCAACGCCTTGGGCCCCCCGGCCACCGACACGGCCCGGGCCTGCGTCCTGCTACTCGTAGTCGACGTCGCCCGCAGAGAGCTGGCGCGCGTAGAAGTGCTCGCGGCTCGGCCCCTAGACTCGGCCTCTCGCGTACTGATCGCGCCGCCCACCACCAGCCGGAGAGCCAGGCTCGCAAGCGACCCGGACGGCTTGCGCTCGCCGGCTTGCCCAGACTGGCTGGAGGCCCTACTAGCGCTCTTGGCCGAAGCCGTCTCGGGCGGGTTGAACAGGTCCTCCTGCAGCGTCGGCCTCCGGTCCATGCTGGAGTGCGATCGGATCACCGTGGCATTTTCGTTGACGCTGTTGGTCCGACTGTTTCGCTTGGCCGTGCCCGTGCCCCAGATGTAGTCCTTCCAGCCTCTAAACGTCCCTTTGCCCGAGTCGGGGAGAGCCGGGCTGCTCGCGCGAATGGTAGCGCGGTTGGTCTCGCCGTACGCATTCGCCACGACGGTGTCTTGCATTGCGTCGCTCATCAGGTCGGTCAGCCCGTCCTGCTTGTGCGAGCCTTTGCCATTGCGCAGCTCCGTCTCGACGGCGCGCAAACGCGTCTCCAGGTCGAGGTTGGACAGGCCGCACTCTCGTATAATCTTCCGCAGAGCCCGCTCTCGCTCGTCGGCACGTCGTCGCATAGTCGATATCTGAGCATCACGCTGAGCCAGGTCCTCGGAGATTTGCCGCACCAGCCCGACGGCGCCGTGCCTCTCAATCAGGCGCTTGATGTGCTCGTCGTCGGCCGCGTGCAGGGCGCCGGGTACCTTTCGCGACAAAGGGGAATCCTCGAACAGGGCGTCACGGGCGCGCTCGTCGCCCGTCAGATCGACCATGGCGCGGCCCGGCGACGAGCGGTCGGCTCGCCGCGGCGCCTCCTGCTGCTGCGGTCGAGGCTTCGCAGGCCAGGCGGGCTCCTCGAAGCCTTCGGCGGCCTGGCTGTCGGGCGAGAAGCTGGGAAAGCTAGTCAGCGACTTGTCGCTTGGGGCGACGCTGCTGGAGGAGCTGCTGGGCTGGCTGAGGCGCTTTCGGCTGCGCGGGGCTCGGCGGGTGGTGCTCCGGTTGCTTCGATTGCTCTGGTGCGAGCGCAGGGAGGTGGTGCTGTGGTGGGAGACGGAACGCTGGAGAGGCGACGAGGAGGACGGTTCGGCCGCGTCCATGGCCGTCGCCGTGGCCATGGCAGCGAAGGCGAGGCCGTGATGGAATACGATGAGTCGGGTAGAGAGAATGAAATGGGGAGGTTTTGTTGTGGGTGTCGATTCCGAGCGTGTCGGGAGGAAAGTTGGTAGGGTCGAAAGGAAGAAGTCGAAGGGGAAGGAGGTTCGAGGGAGGAGCTCTGGATCTATTCGTTCGTGCCTGCCCAGGTTAGCTCGTCCGCGTAGGCGAGGGGCAAGAGCAGAAGGCGACCGGACCTGTCTTGAGGCGAGAGAGACTGGAGATTGGATCGGGAGGCGGTAATCAGCGGATAACGGGAAGACGGGATTGGTGATGGCTTCAAATGTCTCGTTTTCTCTCTCGTCGTCGAATTGTATTGGTGGTTTCAAGTCTGGAGCGTCATGGACCTGCTCCAGCCCGTGTTTGGCTGGTATGCGTCACCGTTGGCAGCCGATTAGCGAGCCTCAGGACTCTTTCTCTCAGGGTCACCTCTCAGGGTACTTGGGTGGTACGTGTCCCTGCTGCCCGTCACAGCCCGCCCGTCCGCCGCAGCGCCCGTCCCGATAAAATTTACTAGGTGCCCAACGGTGAACCACTGGCGCCCCCTGTCAAGCCCCCTGTAAGCCCCAAAGCCCTCCGTGAGGCCCCTGTAAGAAGCCCCCACCTGTGCACTAGACCACTCGAGTCCTTGACCTGGTCCCCACTTCCGTCTCGTGGCGGAATATTCCATCCAACACGTCGGATTTATTTGCTTTGTGCACTTGTTTCTTTTCATCTTGTGTCGCCTGGAACCGGCCGAAGAACGAGATGAAATACCACAAAAGAAAAGAAAGAAGAAAAATGTGAAAATTTTTAAAATTTTTGCAATCGCTTCCCAACCTCTCTCCCGTGCCGTCCGGGCCATACCTCGCTGCGACATGATCAATCTCGCCCAAGGGTCGCTCGCAATGCATTCTCTCACAGTGACTTCAGCCTGCAGCCCAAGCACGCACTCCAACCGGGTACCCTTGAGCGGGGTTGATGATTTCCGTCATTTGCCGTCATGCAGGTCATCGTTCATCATCATTCCAGGGTCGCTCACTGCACCTGTTTATTGCAATTTTGCACTTCCTTCGTCAGGTATCCTGTATTCATGATTAAGAGCATCCCAAACTCCGTGCCGTCCGACTGTCCGTCACGGCCCTATCCATATTACATTCCATAACGCCGATACATGCATGTCCGTCATTATAATCCTTTTCCTACATCAGGCAAAGCTGTCCTCTGCATTCCACCGACTGCTCCTCATGGACTCGGTTTGGTACACCACACTCTTCTCCTTGACTGGAGATGCCTCTCTCGCCGACTCCTTGGCTGGAGATCCGTCTCCCACCAGAGTCTCCTCGGGCAAGAGACCTTCAGTCACCAACACCTGGTACACGTCGTCCTTGCGCAGCACCGTCTCGCGGAGCATGGGCAATCCGTCCAGCGTGCGAAGTCTCTTGCAGCTCGCTGCGAACACAATATGATGCAGTCTTCGTCGTAGCTTCGTCGTCTCGTCCAGACGGCTCGCGTACGTTTGGTCTCGCTCCGCGTCGGCTTCGGGCAGCGTAAAGGGGTCGTAGTCGCCATTCTTGGACACCAGCACCTGCAGCGAAGGGTAGAAGCCCAGCGTCACCGGGTTGTCTCTCAGGTCAAGCTGCGTCAGGTGCGGGAACTCAATCAGCAGCTCCGTCGCCGTTGTCGAATCGGCCAATCGGTTGCCCGCCACTAGCAGCTTCTTCATGCGCGGGATGAACCTGAGCGGCGACAAGTCAGAGATGGCGTTAAAGTTGAGGTTCAGCGTCCGGAGGTTCGGCATTAGCTGACCGACATTCGGCGGCAGCGACTGGATGCCGCAGTTGGCGAGCTCTAGGAGCTGGAGGTTGAGGAAGTCGACCGTCGGCGCAAAGTCGTTGAGGCGGTTGCCCGAGAGGAACAGCTTGCGAATCTCGTACGCCGTCGACAGGAACCCGAGCTCCAATGGCTGCTCGCCCCGTTGCTCTCGCAGTGACAGGCTGTCCAGGCGCCGCGCGTGGCTAAAGCCCGACAGCTCAACGATTCGGTTGCGATCGGCATGCAGCGTGTGCAGGTTGGGCAGGTTGCCGACGTCGATACTCGAGAGGTTGTTGTCGCCGAGCTCCAGGTGCCGCAGGCCTCGAGCCGTCGACTCGACGACGAACTCTTCCAGGCGGTTCTTCCCCAGCTTCAGCTTCCCCAGCGCCGGCGCCAGTTCCAGGTTGCGCACCGCCCGGATCTCGTTGCCCGTCAGGTCCAGCTCCGTCAGTCGATCCATCTTGATCCTCGCAAAGTCCACCTCCTGGATAAAGTTGTTCCGCGCCCGCAGCGACAGCAGCGCGTCGTGCTCGTCCAGCCCGTCCAGGCTCGTCAGTTGGTTGTCGTCGGCCTTGACGCTTCGCAAGTGCACCAAGCCCTTGAGCGCCGACAGGCTCTTAATCTCGTTTCCGGAGATGTCCACGTACTGCAGGTTCAGCAGGTGGTTCCACGACGTCAGCTCCGTCAGCATGTTGTGCGACACCTTGAGCTGCCTCACGCTAGGAGGCACGCCGTCGAGGTGCCCCAGGGCGTTGGAAGAGGCGTCCAACGTCACCAGCTTGCCGCAGAACTCGTCCAACATGAGCAGACTGCCGAGACGCTTCTCGTGCAGGTCCAGCTCAGTGATGTCTTCCCAGTACGGTTCCATGGGCTCAACCTCGCTAAGGCGGTCCACGAGGTCCCGTATCGTCATGGACATGACCTTCTTAGAGCCGTCGCCCGTCGCCAAGTGGTGGCGGCCCATGACGTAGCTGACCTCGAATCCAAACGACTGGTCCGAGTTGTTGAGGGTGAACTCGCTCAGGGGGCTCAGCGACAGCTTGCCCACGTTCTGACCGATGACCTGGCTCTCGTCTGGTACCAGGTACGTGTGAGGCGAGTGCCCGACGATGAAGCTGAGGCTGGCCCGGCGGCCGTCCGGTGTCTTGTGACTGATGACGCTCGTCTCTCCGATGATGCTGACTTGTCTGTCCTCGGCCGAAATCTCAATAGTGCTGTCCTCGTCTTGCTCGTCGATGCGTGAGACGGGCCGAGGGATGAATGCCGGACCGTGGCTGAATCGCGAAGCAACGCGGCCACGAACCGATCCGTTCTTCATAGCCGACTTGCCTACTGCCGCTTTCTTGGGCTCGGGCGCTTCCTCGGGCATCGCCGGGTCGTCCTCCATGCTATCCAAGTCCTCGGCCACAACGTCCTGAATAATGGACGCTACCGGCGATGAGAATGTGATGGTGATGTTCCTCCTCTTGACCGAAGGAGGGCTCCTGTCGTGCATGCTGTCGTCTCGCTCGGGCAGCTCCTCTTGGTCTGCCTCGGAGCCCTCCAACGCGCGGGCGTCGAGCTTCACAAACTCCTCCCGCGCCAGAGTGGCCACCTCTGGGCTGAGGTGCGCATTGGGAGACAGCGTCAGGTAACCCCTCGAGCTCCGTCGAGACGGACTGCCCGGCGTGGAAACCTGCCTGGGGCTTGCCTCGGGCTTCTTGGCCGTCAGCAACAGGTTCTGCAGCTCCTTGGTGAGGTCCACGGAGAGGTCCGGTATGCTGGCGAACGGGTCGTCCTCGCTATCCTCTGAGGGGACCATGTGGACGGTCCGCCTAGGTGGTGTCTCCTTCTTCTTAATCCAGATGTTTTTCTGCTTGTCGAGGAACATGCCGCCCACGCGGTCGGGGATGAGGTGCGAGACGCTCTCGGGCATGATGATCTTCCTCGAGTCGGATCCCCTAGAAGACCCGGTGGGAAAGGTCCTGTTGGTGCCCGTCGACGAGTGTGAGTGAAAGTCTCGCTTGGGGCTGGTAGGGAAATCGAGGGCTGGGTTCGTAGAGAGGCGAATGTTGGGGGGGTCACTGATAATGTCGTTGACATCGCTTCGGCTACGCGACTGCTCCTCGATCTGGCGCTCGACTTCTTGGGCTGCGCGGATCGCGTCCTTTGCGAGGCCCATAGATCGCATCGACGAGGAGATGATGTCGCCCATGTCGCTCAGCTCCTGGTACTTCTTAAGCCGCTTGATCAGCTCGGGGTCTTCTTGGCGCACCGGGATTCTCGACATCGGTCGCCCTTCGCGGCTCGGCGGGCGGGAGAGCGGCTCCTTGGTCGATTCTTGGTATGAGTCGTCCTCCTCCTCCTCGGGTGTCGGCATTCCGTGTTCTGCTTCGGATTCTTCCACGCTCGTTAGTCCTGGTGGCTTCACCTGGTTTCGGATCATGGCCATGATTTGCGCAGCTTGGTCGACAAAGTCCTGTGTCCTAATGGACGGCTTCCGCGCCGCATCGGGTGTTGAAGGCGCCAGGCTCTCGTCTTGGAGCGTCCGAACCGGCGACTTCTTAGGCAGCAGGTTCATCAGACTCTCCGGGTCGAGCGACGAGTTGCGCGAGTGATTACGTGACGATCCGCGGCTGAGCGATGGGCTGAGAGGATGCAAGATGGATCGCATCGCGAGCATGCTAGGCGTTGCCAATTGGAACGTGCCGGGACGCGCATCTTTTCGTTTCTTCCCCATGGCCGATTGCATCTCGCGATGCGCAGAGCCCACGCCAGCCAATCGGTCCTCCCGCCCAAAGGCAATGTCGGACCGGTGGAGGGTTCGGCGACGCTTGGGAGTCGGATCTTTGGAAGGCGAAGTTCGCGGTCGCTTTCCTTCGGATCCATCGCGCAGCAGCGTCGTATCGAGAACGGGTCCGCCTTTGGCCGGGCTGATGATCTTGCGAATCTGGCTCGACGAGGAAACCGTTCTGGCGTGCTTGCTCGCGGATGATGAAAGAGATTGTTTACGTCTCCTGCGAACGACCAATTCCGAGTCCTCGTCGGGGGAGGGTTCGCGTGCAGGGACTTGAAACATTGGTTCCACGGGATGGGATGCTAGTGGCCGGGGGGGG
>JAMQMW010001863.1:26691-54697 GCA_024115155.1 Thelonectria blattea
GAGCCGAGCCCAGATTCCGTCAGGCTTGGGTCGAGGAGGAACATGCCAATTACACCACCGGGCGGGCTCTCTCTTCCCCCGCCAGTCACTGCCTTCTGCTATCTTCCCCTCCACTGAGAGAGAGTGCCTCCAAGCGTCGTCCCATCCAACCTTGTCCCCTCAGGTTTCCCCTGTGATCCCCCCCCTGCCTTTTGCAGCCATCCAGGCCCTTCTCTGAACGATTCCCTCCTTTGTCAGCCAGTAACAGCCACTGAGTGTACACGAAAAGTTGAAAAAGTGGAGGGAGGCGAAAGTACGGTAAAGGGCAGTCGCCGCAGGGGCCATTCCTGCTCTCGCAACGGAGGAATCAGGGACCACGGGGACCCAGCGACTGCCCAGTGCCCAGTTAGCGTCGCGACTCGATTCTGTCGGGGAAGGAACGCACTGGACGACTCGTCCCGTCGTTTCCTTCCTCCTCGCCTTCGTCCTTTTTATTTTTCCTCCCTCTTTCTTTTCTCTCTCTCTCCTCTCCTCCTCTTCTCCTCTTCCTCTCTCTCGCTCTCTCTCTCTCGCCCCCGCGACGCCCAATGTCGATCGCATGTCCAGTCTGCTTTGCGAGTTGGAGAATGCCTCGGCGGCCGTCATCATGGGTCTATCATCTAGCAAGAGCAGCAGCGATCTGACCGCCCCGGCGGCAAATCTCAGAGATGAGACCCCCGCGGTAGATGGTGAAGCGGCCCAAGTACCGCTGGAGTCGGAGATGGACGAGGCACGGATGGTGGAGGAGCCGCTGGAAATGCCACTGGAATCTTCCTCGGGCCCTCTGGGACACCAGGGACTTCAGCTCCCAACACCCCCGGGCGCCCCCAGCACCCCGGCAAACGCTGACGCTGCTCCCACTCCCTCTCCCGCTGTCCGCACTCCCACCCTCGTCACCACCACTCACACCTTTGCTCCCTCCACCACCACCACATCTTCTTCCGCTTCATCCAATCCTCCCACCAACGTGCCGTGCCAACCCTCCGACGTCCACGTTCCCGTCCCCGCGCCCGCCTCGTCTTCCTCCTCCCCTTCTTCTCCCCCGTCTTCCACTCCCTCTCCCTTGTCGTCCGCAGACAACGTGCCTCCATCCATGCCGGTCCCCACGCCGGCACCAGCGCCCTCGCATGCATCCCGCGGTGATGGCAACCCCGGCGATTTGACCTCGAGCAGCAATAAAAAGCCCCGAGGCCCCGGTTCGCTTCCGCGCCAGTCTGGCCCTTCCCTTCTCTCGCAGGCCTTGGCTTCGGCTCGCGGTATTCCTTCAAACCCTTTGTCTGTCTCGTCGTCGTCTCTCACCTCGCAGACCGGTAGACAGCTGAAGAAACAAACGACTGCCCCCTCCCCCACCACACCGATATCTCCCACGACCGTCCCCATTCCGACCCCCGCGGCCCCCGCGACCGTTATCGCATCGCGACCCGATCGAGACCTTCCCAGCATCAATTCTCTTCAAAATGTCCCAGCCCAGTGCGGCGACTCGAGGCCGCTGACAGGAGCCGACACCCGATCCATGAGCGTGGCCACAACCACCGGCGTCACCATGGCTGCCGTCGCACCGCGCGAGGCCGCCAGCGTGCCCTCTTCATTCACCCATTCCACCCTCCAGACCTTTCGAGACATTGCCCTCGACCGTCGCGACCCTCGAGGATCGACCTCGTTGGACATTGACCGCGCCGCTCCCCACGACGGACACGATCAAGCAGACGACTCTACCCCAACGGATCACAGCTTTGTGAAACAGCATGACTCCAAGCATGCGAGACAGGATGACGGGCTCAAGGACCATCGCCAGATGCAATTGTTCAAGCCTCCTCCCCATTGGGCCGGCACGGAGAAGCGGGAAAAGGTTTGGTCCTTTGGCGCGGGCGAGGGCGACGAGGAGGACGGCCTGGTCGAACAATCCGTGGCGGAGACGATGGCTGGGGTCGAGCCCAGCGCGAGGAGTCGAAAGTCGAGCTACAGCCTGCGCTTCTTCAAGGAAGGCCTGCCACCCGAGGACAAGGCTCGTCGGAAGGACTCCAGGCACGCCAAGGACAAGCTCGCGCCAACCGCAGAAGAAGTCGGTGAGTCGCCGGCCGTCAAACAGCCCACCGCGATCCGATTGCGCGAGGACCGAGACATCCCCGCAAAGGGCCAATTGACCCCCTACGATGAGGACCAAGGTGTCCTCAGCTCGTCGCCCAGCGACGACTACTTCACGGTCGCGCCCGAATCTCCAACCGACCAGCACATGCCTCCGACCTGGGCGCAGGTGCCCAAGTCGATGCCCTCCGAGGGTCTTCCAGGACGAGTGGGGCCGACCCCGGTTGTCGATGCCGATTCCGACGGTCAAGCCGAGATGGTGGAGGCTCGACGGAAGTCGAACGATAGCTCAGGATCCCACGATGATGGAGATGCAGACGAATCGGGCGAGGAGAAGATCGAATCTGCCGTTTTCTTGCCCCACCAGGAACTGCCGGAATCTTGCGTAGGCGAGACTCAGCAGGCCGTGGCGCGTCCGGCGCGGGCGCCGTCTGTCTCTCAAATTAAGCATCCGTGGCTCGTCAAGGCCGACGAGCCCGAGCCCGAGATTGAAATTCAGGAAAAGGACGAGCCTCCTTATGGACTGTCTCGCTTCCCATCTCGCGAGAGCCTTGCTTCACGGCGCGGGGACCTCGTTGCGGAGAAGCTCGAGGAACACGCGCCCGTCGAAGACCTTGAAGTGAAACCAGTTGCCGTGCAGACCCCTCAAGCCTTGAACCAGTACGAAGACCATGTCCACGAGCACCAGCACCAACATCCGGAGCCTCTCGAGGCCATCGAGCTCATTCCGTATAAGCACCAGGTCGGCGGGCACACCACTCTGTGGCGCTTCTCTCGCAGGGCCGTCTGTAAGCAGCTCAACAATAGGGAAAATGAGTTTTACGAGACGATTGAGAGTTACCACCGTAGTCTCTTGCCTTTTCTTCCTCGGTACGTGAGGTGTTTTCCCTCAATTGACCGTTCAATGCTGACAGACGCAGATACATTGGCGTGTTGAATGTCACGTTTCAGAAACAGAGTCGTCGAAAGAGCGTGTCCAAGAAGGACGACGGCGAGCGAAAGAAGGTGCAAGAGCAAGCCAGCCGTCATGAGGAGAAGGGCGGGCAAAAGGCGACTCACGGGAGAGTGATTAGCCAATCCCTGGCCAATAGCAACATCCCGATCCCGACTGTCACTTTCGACGACAACAAGCATATCCTTCCCCGCAATCTCCTCCAACCTACCCCACTCGCAGAGTCGTTTCGACGTCGCAGCATCTCCACAACCAAGGTCTACGGCGCTCCGGGATCGGCCATTCCGGTTCGTCCGCCCATGGAGGAGAGACCGAACAGTTGGGGCGCCACGACCATCAACAAGAGGTTGCGAAACGAGGTCTTCAACGATGCCTTTCTCAAGGAGCCCGTCGAGGTGCAGCGCCATCGTCGCCCCCACCAGCGAGCCATTCCTCGGCCAACCCTGATGCGCCTGCTGAGGTCTTCGAATTCAGACCCCGCGCTTCTGTCTCGACGCGACGCAACGTTTGAGCAGGACAAGCTGCTCGAGGCCCAGAGGAGCCCTCCCCAGTACACTCAGAGCGACCTTGGGACGGAAATGGATGATGTCCAGTCCGAGCCCGAGAGGCACGAATCCGAAGAAGTCAAGGACCTGACAGGCACCAGCGCCCCCGAACCCGAGACGCTCATGATGAGTTCCGCCAGCGGTAAGAAGAAGCGACGGTACTCTGCCGGCGGGTTGCGACGGAAGCCTCAGGACGTCAGGGAGTCGAGGGGTGACCTGAAGTACTTTGAAGAAGCCGACGATGCCGGGTACAAGGGCGACGAGGAAGACGCCCGGGGAATGTCGACTCCGTATACCAACGGCACACACGAGATGGACGACGAACCGGACACCAAGCATCCCGAACCAACCGACTCGGCATATAGTTCGGCAGTCCCGTCGGCTTTACCAAGCCCGACTACCGAGTTCAAGAAGATTCCTCGACCGTTGAACCCCAAGGAAGCCAAGACGCAGCGACACCGCGTCGAATACTTCTTGCTGCTCGAGGATCTCACGGCGGGCATGAAGCGGCCATGCATGATGGACTTGAAGATGGGAACCCGGCAGTACGGCGTGGATGCCGCTCCCAAGAAGCAAAAGTCGCAACAGGAAAAGTGCCGAACCACGACGTCATGGGAACTGGGAGTCCGGATCTGCGGCCTCCAGGTGTGGAATGCCAAGCTGGGAAAATACGACTTCCAGGACAAGTACTACGGCCGAAAGCTCAAGGCTGGAGCCGAGTTCCAGGGAGCGCTCCAGAAGTTCCTCTACAACGGCGAGGACTTGCAGAGCATCCTCCGCCACATCCCCGTTGTTTTGAAGAAGCTGGATCGTCTGGAAGAGATTGTGCAGGGGCTCAACGGCTATCGCTTCTACGCGGCGAGCCTACTCATGTTTTACGACGGCGACACGTCGGAGGACGAGCCCGACTACGAGACGGTGTACGAGTCGGCGACGGACGCGGCAACCGACACCGAAGACGTGTCGCGGAGAAAGAAGAAGAACAAGCGTGAGATTGACTTCAAGATTGCCGACTTTGCCAACAGCTTGACGCCCCTGGACAAGTTGGACGACAAGCCGTGTCCGCCGCAGAACCCAGAAATGCCCGACGGCGGGTTCCTCAAGGGCCTGCGCAGCCTGAAGCGGTACTTTCTCCGGATTCAACGAGACGTGAGAGAAGAGCTGGGACTCGAAGCTCGGGGACGACGGACGGCGGATCTCAGGGACATTGACGACGACGAGGGCATGATCAGCGTGTGAAGGCAGCAACCCGCGTGCCTAGTGTATGATGGTTCTATCCCCCTTCTCCCCTCATCTCTTTTCTTACTAGGCTATCCGGAGTTCAGGGGCTCCGGAACGAGCCAGATACAAAACGGCCAGGCTGGCAAGACACACGTCTTGTGAAATTTTTTTTTTTTCTTTTGTTTTTCTTTCGGCCTCTCGGACAAAACATACCCTGCATCGATTTTGGCGTATCCACGGAGGGATGTATTTGTTTGGGCGGGATGGAGTTTGTCATGAAAATTACTAGTTTACTTCGTGTTGATTCTTGATTGCTCGGGGACGAGGCTTGCGGAATTGCTTTGGGATCCGGAACCAGAATGACTTTCGATGCTCTCTAGGAGTGGTGTTTTTTGGGCACCTGGGCCAAGGTCGTTGGTATGGGAATGGGTAAGAAGGTCGGAACTAGAGTTAGAGAAAATACCAGCGATTGAACAGGTGTATATCATCAGTGTGCGTGTTTGTTGAAGATCGCCGTGTGCTATCACGTGGTGGGCCCGATTGTGAGGAAGTCACGATAACCACAAGTCGACATGTCTCCTACTAAAGACATCAATCAACTCTCGCAATGGGTTCTATCGTGTCAACCCTCCAGGGCCACCTGTTCGCCATCTCGGCCGCCATCAGGACTCTTTCATCTCTCAGCGGGCAATTCTCGTCTCTCCTCGAGAGAATCGCCCTCCCTCCAGGATACCCCGTAGACAATCCCACGCCGTCCTACTGGCTCGACGACCCGCCCTTCCCCTCCCTATGCAACGTGCAAGGTGCCCTCGATGCGGAAACAGACGTGCTCATCATCGGCAGCGGCATCACCAGCGCCTCGGTCGCGAAGACCCTCCTCGAGCTCTCGTCCTCGGATGTCTCGCCGAAAGTAACCGTGCTCGAAGCCAGGCAACTGTGCAGCGGGGCCACGGGGCGCAACGGCGGACACATCAAGGCTACGCCGTATGAGATGTTTTGCTTCTATCGCGAGCGGCTGGGCGCCGAGAAGGCTAGGGATTATATCCGGTTTCAGATGAGGCACTTGCCCGTGCTGCTGGAGCTGGGGGAGGAGTTTCCCGCGGGGGAGGCGAGGGAGGTGCAGACGGTGGATTTGTTTCTGGAAGAGGAGGATTTTGTCAAGGCAAAGGGGTAGGTTGAGGTGGCGAGGGAGTGGTTGCCGGAGATTGAGCATGGGGTTTGGGGGGCGGAGGAGGTGGGTGGTGAAGTAAGTGCTTGACGAGAAGTGTGTTTTGCGACGTGAGCTTACTGGTCGTGATAGTTTGGCGTCAACAAGACGGTTGTCGGGGCTCTGTCTTACAAGGCTGGTGCCGTCTGGCCGTATCGTCTTGTCACGAGTGTTTGGGACGATTTGCTCAAGCGGTTCCCCAACTTGACCGTCAGGACGCACACCGCCGTCACGAGCGTCACCCGCACGCAGGACCAAACGCATCCATACCTCATCGAGACGACCAGCGGCGAGATTAAAGCCCGGCACGTAGTCCACGCAACAAACGCCTTCGCGCCCCAACTCATCCCCTCCCTCCGCGGCCACCTCGCCGGCGCCCTAGCACACATGTCGGCCCAACGCCCCGGGTCCGCGTTCCCAACTTCCCGCGGCGACCGGTCGTGGTCCATCGTCTACGCACCCGGGTACGACTACGTGACGCAGCGACCTGACAACGAAGACGGCTCGCAGGGAGATCTCATGGTGGGAGGGGGCCTGTTCCGGAGTCGCGGGCAAGGGATGGATCAGCTGGGACGGTGGGACGACGGCGTCGTGAATGCTCTTCCGGGGATACACATCCGGGGCGTCATGCCCATGGTGTTCGAACCGAAGTGGGAGGAGGGCGGGGTGGTGAAGAAGGCGTGGACGGGTATTTTGGGCATGACGGGGGATTTTCTGCCCTTTGTCGGACGAGTCCTCGAGTCGGAGGGGGAGAAGGAAGAAAGTGGTCAGTGGATAGCGGCGGGCTTCAACGGCGAAGGGATGGTGTCGGCGTGGCTTTCTGGCGCGGCGTTGGCGGTTATAATTCTGGGTAAGGGGGAGGAAGAGCTGGAAAAGGGGGTTGGTCGGCCCGGGGGGAAGTTGAGGGACTGGTTCCCGGTGGATGAGTTGGATGTAAACGCGGCGAGGTTGAAGAGGGCGAGACTGGAGAATCTTGTCACTGCTTTTTGATGCATGGCTGGCTATAGGTAGGCTTTCGAGGGATGCCATTGGACGGCTGGGATAGAAACAAACGTTGCCAGCTGCGGCCAACTGAGAGCTGGAACAAATCAACAACTCCGCACACAAACATTCCCTTTCTTTCTCATACATCGTCACATTTCTTCGTAAACATGACTTGGGTCAACCGCGTCGACATGTGGCGCAGTAGGGTGCCCAGCCGCCTCGAGCGAGACGACCCCTTTGAGAACGACGGCTTCGAATCGCGTCCGGCGACGCGCCTGGTGAGTTCCGCCCGACGCTTCTCGGGATATACGTTCAGAGATATACGCGTAGAAATAGTTCTTGCTGACAAACACAGACGTTCCGCAACGAAATCCCAGCCCGTCCGTCCACGCGCCTCAGCTTCTTTCGCCCGCTGTCTACGGTTCCCAGCAGACCGGGCACCTCGCTCGACACGCGGGACGGCAAGAAGCGAAAGGGCATCTTGTCGCTCTTTGGCCAGAAGCGCAAGTTTCATCCGCCTGAGCCCGAGATTCCTCGCGAGCCGGCTCGACTGAATTTCCTCTTTGTCGGGAGTCGAAGCTCTGGACAGACATCACTGCTATTGTGAGTAAGGATGACAATGGTTTCTTCTTGGCTGATTGTTGGTAGTCGTGCGCGATATGGATACTTTCCAGATGTACGTTTTCGCTGTGTCTTAGTTAACTGCTTAACTAATGCTTGCTTGTTAGACTCGCGGCTTCTCTCGTCCGCTGTATGAAACGTATAGCAGGGACGACAAGTACAATGGCCAGCCCACGCGCATCGAGATGTAGGATACCTCGGGCGTGCCGGATCTCAACACGGTCGAGCGGCTGACGTATATTTCCTGGGACGCCATCTTTCTGTGCTTTGACATCTCGGACAAGGTTTCCATGTACACGATTGTCCAATGGGTGAGAATGCCTCGTCGAGTCAAACGAAAGTTGCAGTACTGACTACTACGACAGTGGCAACATGCTTCGAGCCACGGCTTCGGCAAAATGGTGACTCTCGAGCCCATGGTGTACCTCTTGGGTTTGAAGAAGGACCTGCGCGACCAGTGCTTCCTGGAAGATCACCAGCAAGGCTCGGCGCACACTTCGGTTGGGCGCATGGCGTATCCGACGTGCTGTGTGTGTTCGTCCGAGGTGCGTTCACACTTTCTTTACTTTGTGAGCTGAATGAACGAAGCTGACGAGTCTAGGCGAGTTGGCATGCGGAGCGCATCGGAGCTCGCGACTATCTCGAGTGCTCGGCGGCAACTGGTGAAGGCATGGAAGAATTGTTTAATGAGATTGGACAGGAGGCCGTGGGACGGGTGCTCGAGGATGGGATTGCTCTTGAGACGGAGGTGGATGAGGCACCGAAGAAGAAGAGACGATTCCTCTGATTCTCGATATTTTCCCAGGAAGGCATCGTAGAAGACAAAAGTCTTTCGCAATAGAAGGCAAGAGACCCAGCTGTACCTACCTGTAATTATTGTGACAGAATGAAGTTGCAAAGATGGTTCCTTCCTGAGTTGTAGGGTAACTGGTCCTGGTCCGTGCGCCGCGATACTATTCACACATCTCCAGACCTGACGAGAACACTTTCCAAACACAGACAACAATATTCTGATTAGTCGCACCCACCCGGTTACTCATCTGCATACTTTCAGAAGAAGAAAACATTTCATGTTACTCCTGTGCTCTGCCAGCCTCTCAACTCCTTCACCTTCGCCATGTCTATGGCCGTAAAGCCAGGCTCCGGCCTGTCCCTATTAGTGGGAGCTGCTGCCATAGCATCCAGCGTTGGAATCACTTCTGTGCTGGCTGTGCCGTCGCGGACGCACCTCGTCTTGACGTATATGGTACTCACGGCTGGACTCGCCATATTCATGACAGTAAGTGTTTCCATCAATGACGTGCCCTTTCTAACAAAAAATAGGCAAGACACATCAGTATGCTGAATCGTCGTTACGCCATGAGAATAACGTGGAGGAACGCTTCGGGCGCGCGCCCCCGTGCCACGGACTATTACCTCTTCGTGCTCGGCTCCGGCGGTCACACCAAGGAGATGCTCATGATGATGGACGACGGGTACTCCGACTTTGCCAACTTTCACCGTCGATACCTCATCTCGAGCGGCGACGCCATGTCCGAGAACCACCTCGAGGAGTACGAGGCCGCCCTCAAGGCCCTCTGCAAGATCAACGACCAGGAAGTCGGTACCTACGACAAGTGCGTCGTCACGCGAGCGCGCCGCGTGCACCAGTCGCTCTGGTCGACTCCGTTCTCGGCCCTCATGAGCATCCTCGACATCTTCCCCGTGCTGCTGTCGCCGCCGACAAACCGGACGGGAGCCCAGCGCTATCCGACGTACATCGTCTCTAACGGGCCGGCCACCGGCTTCTTCGTGGCCGCGGCAGCGCACCTGCTCAAGATGTTCTATCTCGTGCCCCAAGACTCCATGAGGTTTATCTACATTGAGTCGTGGGCGCGCATCTCGACGCTCAGCTTGACGGGCAAGCTGCTGTACTACTTGGAGTTGGCCGACGTCTTCATGGTGCAGCACAAGGCGCTGGCTGCCATGTACGGTCAGGTCGGGTACGCCGGCGAAATGGTCTTCAACGCGAGGCGACGGGAGGAATAGATTGGGCCAAAATCGTAATCTTTACATGGACAAGTAGTTGTTACATATGTGTACACGAGGGTTTCCTCATATGATTGCCGGCGACGCAGGCGTAGTCGCAGTAGCTGCCTCTGCCGCTTCCATTTCCTTTTCCACCTCGGGGTCCTCCTCGTCGGTACCGAAGCTCTCAATCTCCGAGTTTCGCTTCGCCTCCTGCTTCTCCGTCTCCTTGCCGGCCCAGACCTTCCAGCTCTCGAACTCGCGGTCCTCGAGGTGGTGGCCGACGTCGATGCGCGTCTTGCCAAAGTATGCTCCCACGTAGCGTGCCTCCTCGACGGCGATGCGCTTCTCGACCTCCTCTGCTTGTCGGTAGCGGTAGAATTCGTGGCGCGTGATGTCGTAGGCCTGTGTCTCTTCCATGCCCTCGTTTTGCATCAGCCACATCTGGCGTTGCACGACGCTGCTCTCTGTTAGCTTTGGTCCCTGGTTTATCGGCCAGGTCGGATGGGGCCTTGGACTTGCCTTTCTCCCGTCAAGGGGATGCTCTCCTGGCGCAGCCCCTTACTCCAATCGCATCTCTGGTAGTCCTTGCCGTCCAGCTCGAGGATGATTCGCGGGCGGGCGAGCTCCCAGGGGTGGTCTTTGAAGAAGGTCTGTCGGAGCTGGTCTTCGAGGTAGACGATTTGCTTGGGGCGGAAGATGTTCCGGGGCTTCTTGGTTCGGGAGGGCTTGCCGTGGCGAGGCGCGACGGTGCGCACGAGGGTCTCGGCGGGAGGCACCGAGGTCATGACGCTGTACCACGGCGGCGGGTGCGAGGACGAGCCGGCGGCGCGGTTCCTGAGCTCTTGGGTGACGGTCTGGTAGACCCTGGCGGGTCTGATTTGTCGCCCGCCCATTGCCGGTGTCGTGTGAGCAGGTTCGGCGAGGTTGCGAGCCGATTGATGACGTACGGCGGTCAATTGGTCGTCGTGAAGTTGTTGCTGTCGTCGTCGTGCTGGTGGTGTTGCGTGGAAATTTTGTCGGCGAATCGTAAGGCCGGCCGGAAGCGGGTGCGGGAAGCCGGAGCTTTTAGCGTCGAGTTCCCCGGTGCTTGGTAGAAAAAACCATCGTGGACAGGTCCACCACGAATTGACCTCACTTTTGAGCATTGTCCAACACTACCGATCAATTGAACTATTGCCGCCAGTTTCTCTCGCCATTCCCCTCGTCCCCGGGCCGCACGACACTTACGATTGACGCTGCACCATGAGGACGAGCTCATGAAAATCCCCAGACGAGTGGACGCCTCCGTCTGTGCGGCGCTCTCGAATCGACCGTTGGCCAGCGGCGTCTCGAGGAGGAATCTCTCTACCGTGAAGGATGCCGCCAGCAACAACTCCCGGAAGAACAGGCCCGGAAGCAACTTCTTCTGCGCAAAGACGTCATCGTGGCTGCTCTCGACTTTTGCCCCCGAGCGTCCCCGAGCCATTCCCCTCCGACGACATGTCGCAAACGGGTACAGCACCGCGGCGGTCGTGGTGCCCAAGACGCCCCAAGACCCCGCCTACCTCATGGCCTTTGTCCGGCAGGAGGATGCGTCGAGCGTGGAGGAGCACCTCGACTACTACCGAGACCCTTACCAACGAGGCTATGCCCAACCCGACCGGCCAAAGGTGCGAATCTCGGACTGGACGCACGGCGGTCGATATCCTACGAAAGACGACTTGCCCGGCATGACCGATAAGACGAAGCTGAAGGTCAGCAAGCTGTGCACGGCGATATCGCGCAGGCTACGATACCCGACGCGAGCAAAACTCGACCCCATATACAGCATGTACATGCAGCTGCCGGAGCCGAGGATGCTGCACCTCGAGTGGTTTTGGAAAGACCGGCTGCTCAAGGTCATGGGGACGCCGCCGAAGCGGAACCCCGAGGCGATGCTGCGGTACTTTGAGCTGATACGAGACACCAAGGACGCGGGGCTGACGATCCGCCGCACGCACTGGAACTTGGCTCTGGCGTTTGCGACAAAGTACGCCGCGCACAACACTTCGGACGAGATGGAAACGGCCTTGAGGCTTTGGAAGGAGATGGAGCGGGGAGCCGGCATCAAGGGCAACGAAGTGACCTTCAACGTCTTGTTCGACATTGCCATCAAGGTCGGCAACTTCACCCTCGGCGACATGATTTACAAGGAGATGGAGGCTCGCGGGTTCCCGTTCAACCGATATCACTACGTCAGCTTGATACACTACTTTGGGTTGAAGATGGACTCGAGCGGGATCCGGGCCGCCTACAGGGCCATGGTGGAGGCGGGCGAGATGGTCGACACGGTCGCCCTCAACTGCGTCATTTCTGGGCTGCTCCGGTGCGGCGAGGAGCCGGCCGCCGAAGAGACGTACCAGCGGATGAAGAACGGGCACACAATGGCGGTCGGGATGCCTGACCGAAACTACATGACGGATAAGGTCGTTTCCAAGGTGTTGATGATGTTTGCCAAAGTCGGCAAGGATGACCCGGAGCTTCGAAAGAAGCTGCAGAGCAGTGTTTCGTTGACGCCGGACCTTCGCACGTATCGGCTGTTCATCGAGCACTACGCTCTCCGCGTGGGCCAACTGACAAAGGTAGCGCAGTACCTCGACGAGATGAAGTATCTCAAGGTTCGCATCCACCCGACCATCTTCCTGGGCCTCTTCAAGGGGTTCTACCTCCACGGCGGCTTCCCCACGTCGGAATGGAGCGAGCGGCGGCTCGAGGGCGTGTTGAAGGCGCTCTACCAGGCCAAGGACGAGGGCGGGCAGGACTTCCACCTCGATCGATGGGTGGCCATCTGGGCGTTGCGGGCGGTCAAGAAGTGCTCCACGAACGCCGCCGTCACGGAGGCGTTTGAGTCGTTGGCGTCGCGATGGGACGTTGCACCCGAGCACCTGGTCTTCATGGAAAACTTGCTGGAGGTTATCGTTGCTGGCAGTGACATGAGGTCGTCGACGGGCAATTGGACCGGGCCATCTCATCGAAGGTTCAAAAAGGATGGTTCGCCGTTATGATGTACAAGAATTGTAAATGTAAAATATATGTAAATGCAATAATACCCGGCTGAGGCCTGTCTACAAATCAATTGACGAATCATGCCCTGTTCATGCACGATGGCACTTGTGCATGATCAACCGCCTGTACGGATACTTCACGTGGGTAATTAGATGGACAAATGGAATTGAAGGATCGAGTCGTCTATTCACTGCGTAAATGTACAATCCACCGCCCGAGCCCCCTCCATCAATCGAAGCAGCTCGACACGACCGCGAATTTACTGGGGCTTGTAGGTCTGCCAGACTGCGTGGTGTCAGTATTTCCCTCGGTCGAATGGGCACAAAGCACGCACCGGAGATGCCAAAGGGAGCGAAGAAGCCGGTGGCCATGAAGGTCCAGTAGAGGAGACCGAAGGTCTTCTTGCGGGGGTTGAAGGGGATGTTGCTGTAGGGGCCCTCGGGGTAGTGGTAAGGCGACGACAGGCGGGCGCGGGTGGCGTGGAAGCCTCGACGGGCGACCAGCGTGGTGGTGGTGCGGGCGGCGGCGCGGGAGAGCATCTGCGGCGGTCAATTAGCTCTGGGGTTCGAGGACGAGGATCAATTGCGCGGGCGAGGAGCGTAGAAACGTGCCTTGAAGACGAGGAGTGGCGATTGGGGGATGCGACGGGAGCTTGGAGAGGACGGCGATGACCTCGGAAAGAGGTGGCCTGAGGTCAAAGGGAAATCCTGGGCGAGGTCACGTGGGGAGGTGACTAATTTGATTGTGGGTGGTGTGGTTGGGTCGGCAAGAACCGCTTGATTGATTGCACCGCCAGTGCCAGTGGAGGTCGTCACCGCGTCAACGGTGCAGGTACGTACCAGTCGCTCACCGCCCGCAGATGTAACTTTTTTCTGCCGCCCAGCCCACTGCGCTTGCCATCAACTTTTTTGCTGGGCAGGTCCATGCTGCGCAGGTAGCACACGCTTGAATTGCGATCGAGATCTTGCTTTGAGTCCTTTGTCGCGGGCCACATTTCTCCCATTCACGTTGCGTGCGTGACTTGTTTCCATCTCTTTTTGAACCAGATCACCATCGCATTGCCGAACGCATCTGTTGAACCTTCCCGAGATCGGGACCAACCGCCGTCATGGACGAAATGTTCGATGTTTTCGAAGGCAAGGTCGAGCCGCCCGCTAGCGACGACGAGATGCCAAAAGCCCGAGGCGAGACGAAGAAGCGAAAGGCCGACCAGGTGACCAACGGGGCTGCCGTCAAGGAGGACGTTGACATGGATGACAAGACGGAGGACTCGACGGACGAGTCCGAGGATGAATCCGACACGCCCAGCCAACAAGACAAGAAGCGGAGGAAAAAGGAAGACGACGCCGGCACGCTCATGACGGACATGTTCCAGACGGCCGAGTCGAGAGAGGTGACGGGCGGCGGGAGCCTCAACGACTCGGACAGCTCCATCGTGCTGTCGCACAACATCCAGCACCAAGTCGCCCTGCCGCCCGACCTGGACTACGAATACGTGCCGCTGTCGGAGCACAATGCGCCCAAGGAGCCGGCAAGGACGTACAGCTTCAAGCTGGATCCCTTCCAGAGCCTGTCGGTCGCCTCCATCGAGCGCGAGGAGAGCGTGCTCGTGTCGGCGCACACGTCGGCCGGAAAGACGGTCGTGGCCGAGTACGCCGTCGCCCAGTGCCTCAAGCGGAACCAGAGGGTCATCTACACGAGTCCCATCAAGGCGCTGAGCAACCAAAAGTACCGCGACTTCGAGGCCATCTTTGGCGACGTGGGCTTGATGACGGGCGACGTCACCATCAACCCGACGGCGAGCTGCCTGGTCATGACGACGGAGATTCTGCGGTCGATGCTGTACCGTGGCTCTGAGATCATGCGAGAGGTGGCTTGGGTCGTGTTTGACGAGATTCACTACATGCGCGACAAGACGCGAGGCGTGGTGTGGGAGGAGACCATCATCATGCTGCCCGACAAGGTGCGGTACGTCTTCCTGTCGGCCACCATCCCCAACGCCTTCCAGTTCGCCGAATGGATCGCCAAGATTCACCACCAGGCCTGCCACGTCGTGTATACCGACTTCCGACCGACGCCGCTGCAAAACTACTTTTATCCCAACGGCGGCACCGGCGCGCGCCTCGTGGTGGACGAGAAGAGCAACTTCAACGAGCAAAACTTCAACCAGGTCATGGCCGAGGTCGAGGCCAAGAAGGGAGCCGACCCCGTCGATGCCATGGTCAAGCAAAAGGGCAAGGGCAAGAACAAGAAGACGAATAAGGGCGGCGCCGACGACGGCTCCGATATTCACAAGATCATCCGCATGACGATTCGCAAAAAGTTCAACCCCGTCATCGTTTTCAACTTCAGCAAGCGCGAGTGCGAGAACATGGCCATGGCCATTTCCAGCCTGAGCTTCAACGACGAGTCGGAAAAGGCACTGGTGCAAAAGGTGTTTACGAACGCCATCGAGAGCCTGTCGGAGCAGGACCGCGGGCTGCCGCAGATTGTCCACCTGCTGCCGCTGCTTCAGAGGGGCATTGGCGTCCATCACTCGGGTCTGCTGCCTATCCTCAAGGAGACGATCGAGATTCTGTTCCAGGAGTCCCTCATCAAGGTGCTCTTCGCCACCGAGACCTTCTCCATCGGCCTGAACATGCCGGCCAAGACAGTCGTCTTCACGCAGGTTACCAAGTGGGACGGCGTGAAGAGGCGGCCTCTGACGTCGTCGGAATACGTTCAGATGGCTGGACGAGCAGGTCGTCGTGGCCTGGATGCTCGCGGTGTAGTCATCATGATGATTGACGACAAGCTGGAGCCGGACACGGCAAAGGAAATCGTCACGGGCCAGCAGGATCGCCTCAACTCGGCCTTTTACCTGGGATACAACATGATTCTCAACCTTCTCCGAATCGAGGCCATTTCGCCCGAGTTCATGCTCGAGAGATGCTTCCACCAATTCCAAAACGCCGCGTGCGTGCCGGCTCTAGAAAAGGAGCTCATGTCTCTGCAGCAGGAACGAGATGCTGTGGCCATCCCCGACGAAGCCACCGTCAAGGACTACTACCACCTCCGTCTGCAGCTCAACATGTACACCAAGGACATGCGCGCCGTGATCCAGCACCCCGAGCACTGCCTGAACTACCTGCAGCCCGGCCGTCTGGTGCAGATCTTCAACCCCGAGGACTCGCCCGAGAAGGTGAGCGGCGGTGTCGACTTTGGCTGGGGCGTGGTTGTCGATCGCAGGCCTCGTCGCCAGCCCAAGGCCGGAGAGCCCGAGCACATTCCCCAGGAGTCGCACATTATCGATGTGTTGCTGCCCATTTCCAAGTCCAGCGCGCACTTCAGTCCTGGTCAGCCCAACGGCCAGATGCCTCCGGGCTTGAAACCCTCGGTCGACGAGAGCGACGTGATGTACCAGGTGATTCCTTGTCTGTTGACGTGCGTCAAGAACATGAGCCAGATTCGTGTCTTTTTGCCCAAGGAGGGCTTGAAGGACGAACAGGACCGTGAGCAGGCGTGGAAGTCTCTTAACGAGGTGCAGCGCCGTTTCTCGGACGGTCTGCCCCCTCTGGACCCGCTGGAAAACATGGGCATCAGCGGCGACTCGTTCAAGCAGCTGCTCCGAAAAATAGAGGTTCTCGAGTCCAGGCTGCTGGCCAACCCGCTGCACCTGTCCCCCCTCCTGCCGTCTCTCTGGGACCAGTACCACGCCAAGGTGCAGCTGGGGGACAAGATCAAGGAGAAGAAGAAGGCGATTGCGCAGTCGCACAGCATCGCGCAGATGGACGAGCTCAAGTCCCGCAAGCGCGTGCTCCGCCGGCTCGGCTTCATCAACGACGCCGAGGTGGTGCAGCTCAAGGCGCGCGTGGCGTGCGAGATTTCGTCCACCGAGGGCCACGAGCTGCTCCTCTCGGAGCTGCTGTTCGACCGCTTCTTCAACGAGCTCTCGCCCGAGACGTGCGCTGCGGTGCTGAGCTGCTTCATCTTTGACGAGAAGATCGAGGCGCCCGCGCTCAAGGAGGAGCTGGAGAAGCCGTTCCGCGAGATCAAGGCCAAGGCGAGAATCATTGCAAAGGTCAGCCAGGAGGCCAAGCTGGACGTCAACGAGGACGAGTACATCAACAAGCTCAAGTACCAGCTGATGGAGACGGTGTACGCGTGGGCACAGGGACGGCCGTTTATCGAGATTTGGTGAGTTTTGGTGTCCCGAGATGAGACTTGAGCGATGCTAACCTGCGCAATAGCAAAATGACAAAGGTCTACGAAGGTTCGCTGATCCGCCTCTTCCGGCGGTTGGAAGAGCTGCTTAGACAGATGGCCCAGGCCGCAAAGGTCATGGGCAACGATGACCTGACCAAGAAGTTTGAGGAGAGTCTCCAGAAGATCCGCAAGGACATTGTAGCCGCCCAGAGCTTGTACCTGTAATTAGAAGTCATAAAAAAAGGAGGGGAGGACGGTTGATATATACCATCCGGATTCGGAGTTTTGGCGTGTCGGACACCCTGTTTGTTCAAGCTTTGTCTGAATTCACCAAAAAATGGATTCTATGAAGAGCATATGATATCCTGCAATAGACCTTTGTAACGCCCAACGCTTTCCGTAGTAGTAATTTACAATCCGCTCAACAGCGCTCGTTGAATAAACCAAGAAGAACCCCAACCCAACCAATCAAGAAAGATATAGGGGCTCAAGGCCAAGCTCTACCAGGAAGTCATGTCGTCGAGCAACTAGTCGCGTCCGCCAGACAATCCCATAAGAAGTCCAATAAGCAAGCTCAAGAAGACGCCGAGGCCGACGAAGATCTGCCACCGCTTGGACCAGACGCCCTCCTCGCGCAGCAGCCAGGTCAAGCTGCCGAGCGGGAAGAAGAAGCCGACCATCATGGCGCGGAAGAGGGCCTCGAGGTGGGAGGCCATGCCGGCGTGCTCATCTTCCAGGGGGCTCGAGTCGGACGGGATGCCGTGGGCGTTGGTGTCTATCCAGGCGTCCTCCATGCTGCGCCAGGCGTCGGGCGAGGGCATCGAGTCGGGCGTGTAGCGCGCGGCGTGGATGGTGGTGAACTGGGTGCGCAGCGTGGCCACTTCGGAGGCGGAGAAGCCGCCCTGGAGGAGGCGGTCGAAGCCGCGGAGGCGGGGGCGTGTTGAGGAGGCGGGTTTTGAGGAGGCGTCGTGTCGGCCGGAGGAGGCGTCGTCCGAGGGAGGGTTGCTCGCGGCGGCGGCTTCGGCGGCGAGTTCTTCGGGGGTCAACTCGTCGCCGATGGCGCAATTGACGTACAGCCGGGGTACCGACGGGCCTTCGACGGCCTTGCCTTTGCCGGCGGGGTCATGGTTTGGAGATGAGGAGGAAGACGAGGAAGGCGGTGGTGGCGGCGGTGGTGGTAAAGACGGAGGTGGTTTGAGGACGGAGCTGAGGGCAACGGCGTCGGGAAGGAGGCGGCCTTCGCGGATGAGGCGCAGGCGAGAGCGGGAGGCGAGGCGGGTGCGTAGGAGGTGTTTAAGGGAGAGGACGGTGGTGGATTGCGGCGAGGGGATGTCGAGCTGGAGGTCGGGCTGAGATGTGGAAAAGCGGATGGTGAGGTGGAGGGGACGCGGGGGAGGGGGAGGAGGAGGAAGAGTTTGCGGGGGTGAGGAAGGCGGTCGAGTGGTCATTGTCGGGGCATGGTTAGGCGATGTTGATGAGGATATGAAGCACAAGGCTGTCAGGTTAAACGCAGTCGTTGAGGCTCTTGGTGGTGTTGAAGTGGTGACGTGACCGTGTGGAAGTTACAGGGGGTTAACAAGGGGTTTGCTCCAGATTTCAACCCTTTCAGCGCTATCGATTGTTTTCGTCCAGGTCCTGCACGGCCCCGCCAAAGACCCGAAAGGAACGGGAAGGCATGGACCTTCTTGCCTGGCACCTGCCGTTGGATGCCCCTGGTCTTTGGCGACCGCCCGGCAGAATCATCTTATTATTCTTTCATCACCACCAACAGGTCACAGTTCCATCTCGCCTTTTTTCCTGCCGACGCCGAGGACGTCATCTCCTTCTCCTCTCGTTCTCTTCTTCATCTTTTTCCTTTCCTTCCCCCACTGATCATGACACAACCATGCCGCGCCTCCGAGCGAAGTACCTGACCTGTTTCTATTGCGGGAAGAGGTCAAACACCAAGTTTGACGGCCTCACGCGGGACTTTCTCTGCCTGTTCTGCGATGCGACAAACTACTTGGACGAGGTGGGATGAAACGCCGATAATCCCTGGACATCTTCGACCTTGCTGACCATTCCAGAACGGAGACATCACCGATCCCCCCGTGGCCACGGCCAGGGAAGCTCCAGCGACTCACTACGCCAAGCCGCGACAATCCCCCGAAGCCTCGAGAAACGTCGCCTTTTGCGCAACATGCCTCAAGAACCAACACCTGTTCACCACCTCCCTCGCCCAGTACTACCCGGACGATCCCTCAGACCCCGATTACCCGACGTTAGAACGCAACTACTATCGTTTCCGCAAGGGCTTGGAGGAGCGCTACCCCCAAGTATGCGAGGACTGCGAGGCGAACGTCATGGCCGCCATTGGGCGCGCAGAGTACACGGCCAAGACGGACCATTTGCGGCGGAGGGTCGACAAGAGCCGTCAGATGAGGAACCGCGTTCAACGGACGACGGGACTGGACTGGGCCAACACTCTCGGGCGCGGGCTGTGGTGGGGAGGCCTCGTCTTCCAGATGCTGTGGCATCTGGCGCTGGTCTCTAGCGCGTTGCAGATTCGAGAAGAGGGCATGTACGATCCCGATGACGACAGTTTGCCCACGCTCGCCACGAAAGCCATCGCCTGGTTCGTCGCCTTTCTCCCACCACCCGACACGCTGATCCGGGGGGCCTTTTGGGCGAGCATCTTTTCCATCTGGTGGAATCCCAAGTTTGTGCAAGTCACGCGCGGCTTCACCAGGCACCTGCTGGGCTTCACGCAGTGGTATTCGTTCCAGGGCCTCATCATCTTCTTCCGGTTCTTGTTCCGGCAGGTCCTCGAGATGCACGGCGGTAGGGCGCAGTCTCGATCGGCCCAGCTGAGCGCGCATTCGTCGATGGCAGCCGTCATGATTATAGTATGCTACCTAAACGTTGAGACCTAACACCACTAACCGGGATAGATATACACGTTTGCACGAAAATCGATCCGGGTCGATACGACGCCTCTGTTTAGAAACCAGAACCCCATCTCCCCGCGAAACCCCAAGTCAAGACCGCGTAAGGAGGAGCACAAGACGTTTTCCGAGATGCTCAACGAGGCCCTCGAGTCGCCGAGCGCATCACCAAACACCGAGTCTCGACGCCAAGTCAACCTCTCGGCTCCCTACCTGAGCAAACAACAACCGCCAGAGAGCTCCAGCAAACCGATGGGCTCCATGGACCTCGGCGAGAAACCCGCGGTCCACGACACGGACGAAATGGACTGGACGCCCACCCAGTCCCAACGGGTCCCGCGTAGGCCGTTTGGAGAGCCCGCGCAGAAGTGGTCGACGCAGCGGTTTGGCGAAACGCCCGTGAACCACGAGTCTACGTTTTGGTACAAGGTGCCCCCGGCGCCGTCGACTCCGGCCAAGCAAATGCGCAACCCCAACGTGCCGGTCCTCAGGGGTAAGCCGGTGGAAAAGGAGCAGCCCTTCTTTACCGCGAAGAAGGAGTTCAAGCCGCAGCCGCCCGCCGAGGAGGATACGGGCGTCACGTTCAAGCAGCCAACGTTTTTCGCGCCGAGTCAAGAGCGGAGCACGGATACCAACTTGGCTGACCTGCTAAGCCAGAGCTTCAGCATCAGCCAGGACGAACCCGACGCGGCCCGTCGCAACAAAACCGCTCGGGGCGGCCAACCATCCAAGGCCTCGCTCGGAGTCGAATTCGTCATCGTCGCGTGTCTCCTAGGCCTCTGGCTAGTAACCGTCTCCATCCCCGTCCCCTTTGGGCGAGAACTCCAACTTGCCCTGCTCTCCGGCGCCGGCACCATCGCCCTCATGATCACGGGCGAGACAACGCGCGACACGAGGGAAGACCAGACCCCCAGCACGGCCGTCTATGTCGGCTCCGTTCTCAGCGTCGTCGAGCTCGCTGCTGTGTGCTGGCTGGGCTTTGAAGTATGGAAGATGGAACTGGACGTTGCGCAGCATGGCATCGGTGTTTTGACGACGATGTTGGCGCATCAGTTTTGGAATGCCACTCGGTGAGCAGGTTGGAGGAAAACGAGTAAAAAAATGGAAACCGTTGGGTTTGGGAAATATTGTCTGGATCTAACGGCGTTGGGGAGGAGGTTGGCATAGGTATAGGACCTGGTTAGACGGCGTTGGGAGGTTAGGATGCCCAATTCGTGCTGAACATGATAGGATTCGGTCATTGGCAATACATATTGTATCGAGACGGCTGACATTGGATTGTTTGCCCGTGTGATATGCTGATACGGATAGTTCACGATGGATGGACTGTGGAAATGAGGTGTGTCACTTTTACTATTATTCATTGAGCCTTGTCTAATCTCGTCACGCAGCCTATCTAACCCTCGAAAGGAGTCTCGTAGGGCCGCTCGGCCTGGGGAGTGATGCGGGCCAAGTGCCTCCGCTGACCCGTCTTCCAGTCGACAATGGCCGTGTGCTGGACGACGCGGTTGTCCCAGACGACGACGGTGCCCTCCTCCCACTTGACGCGGGCGTGGAAGTCTGCGCCCCAGGCGATGTGCTCGTAGAGGAAGTTGAGGATGGCGTCGGATTCTTCCTTTTTGAGGCCGACGATCTGGCGAGTGACTGGGGGGTGGTAAGCGATGAGACAAGGGGTGCGGTAGGGGTTGAGGGAAAGAAAGGAGACTCACACTGAGGGTTGACGAAGAGGGACTTTTCGCCCGTCACGGGGTGGGTGCGCACAATGGGATGATCCGACACGACGGGCTCGCGACGCTTGATGCTGCCCTTACGCACGCTGGCGTTGACCTGCTCGATGCCCGAGTGTGTGGCCTTGAGGCCGTGCAGCAGCCTCTGGAAGGCGGGCGAGAGGCGGTTGTAGGCCTCGGCCGTGTTGGCGAAGAGGGTGTCGCCGCCCGTCTCGGGGATGTCGAGGTTATACAAGAAGGTGGTGCCGGGGGGCTGCTGCTCGTACGTGATGTCGGAGTGCCAGGCGACGGAGCTGACGCGGTTCTGGAAGAAGGTCTCGTGGGACTTGTCGCCGGCGCCGCGGTGCACGAGGTGAATCTCGGGGTGGCCCTTGGGCGAGCCCGACGTCGGGTGGACGTGGTGGCGGCCGAAGTAGCCTCCAAAGGCGAGGGCGTCGGTGATGGGCAGGTCGGCAAAGTCCTGGTTGCGGAAGGCCACCACCTTTCGCTCGGCGACGTAGCGGGCGAGCTCGTCCTTGCCGGCGTCGGTGAGGGCGCTGAGCTGCACGTTGGAGACTTCGGTGCCGATGGTGGGCGTCAGGTGGACGACTGTGGCGTCCTTGAGGAGGTTGGGGAAGGATGGGTCGGCGTCTTTGCCGTGGTCTTGGTGCTCAAAGGGCTGAAGGGGAGGGAAGACCTGGTCCTTGTTCCAGGTTGGGAGGTAGTGAGGGTACTGAGAGTGTAAGTCATAAGCATCAAAGGTTGAGGGGCCGTCTTACTAACCTTGGCGGCAGCGTACTCTTCGGAACCCAGCTCCTCGGCCTCTTGGGAAAAGGAAACGGGAGCCAGCTCCTTGTAGGCGCCCTCGACGCCTCCAGAGTAGAGCTTGAGGTTGCCCGTGTCCTTTGCCAAGCTGGCGACGGTGGTTTCAGTTGCTGAGGGAGCCATTGTGTCAATTGTTGCGAGTTGAGTCTGAATCTGATTCTGCTCTACCCAGGAAGCTCGTCATCGATATCAACGCCGCCCTTTTATACAACAATTCCCAGCTTCTCCATCATCTCGGGCGTCGGCAATGCCATATTGCAAATGGACAAAGATGTTGGTTGACATCAGCGCGGGGAAGGGCGCAGTGCCGATGAAGCTGCGGCTCGCAACATGTCTGGACCTGGATTCGTCACTCGACGAAAGGAAAAAGCAACGCTCTCGCAGCTTGGAGGTTGTCTCGAGCCTTTTGGTTGGCGATCGACGGGCGCAGTGAGACGCACCGCGCAGTAGCACGGATTGCGCAACTGACGGGCGAATCACCATGGGAAGGACGTCGACATCTCGGAGCAAATGACGCCATCGTCACGACCTTCGCCTTCAACTGCTTCTTCGAGAACTAGCTGTTGTGTGAGGTGGGAGCAGAGTGGGACGGGCAATTGCGCCATCTGCGACGTGCTCGAGTTGGAGAAGCCCGCGCCATGTTGGTGTCGCAATATCAAGGGCCGCGTGACGCCATGCATAATCATCATGTCGGTAGTCGGGGGGGGAGAGGGATGAGGATGAAGTATGAGAATTGAAGTTGAAGTTGAAGAGTCGGGCAATCAAGTTTGTCGGTAGGTGCGAGTTCAATTAGAAATATCTGGGCAGGCACGAAGGACATCAACTCTGCCCGGGCAGATTCAAGATGGCCGAGATCGATAGGTCCTATCCGACATGGCTCTATCCGATATATGCTTATCTATCATCCATCACCACATCCCACAACTCTCCAGCTTATTACTCTCGGCATTGATCCCAATGGACGTCGACTCGCAACCCCCACCATCCTCCAACACGACCCAACAAGCATACTTCTGGCTCTCGGCCGGCCTCTCCAGCGATTGGCCTCTCTCCTCGACTAGCCGGCACGTCATGCTCCTCTTCCGGCCAAACGTCCGCTCTGCTCTGTCATGTTAGACGGACGCCAGCTTGACCCGTTTGCCAATGGCACCCGGTCCGTTTCCTGGCTTCTCCTCCGCCGATGCTGTCTTATCACCCTGCCGTAATTGGTCTGTCGGCCGCGGCCCGGTGTGAACGGGCTCGTTCTGGTTCTGTGCTCGACTCGACATCTCCCCTTGGAAGCTATCTTGGCCGACTCATGGTCCCATGAAAGCGTTCGAGGCGACTTTGGTGTGATATCGAGACCTCATCGCGACATCCTGGCCAAGAGCAGAGTTCTCATGGCTGGAAGCGTTCGAGGTAACGGTCCCGACGCCGTGGACCAGGAGCATGCCTCGCCTTTATAATGCAAGCCATGCGTCCTACGCTGTTCTACATCTCCGGTGTACCGCCTTTTGCTTCTCCGCGGATTTCCTCCTTTTGTTGCAGCATCTCCGCGGGCGTGACAACTCTCTTCCACCATGGCAGCCACACCAAGTCCCTACCGGGATACCAAAGAGGTGTTCGCCCAGGAGGCGGCTTCTGACAGCGGCAACGAGACGTCGTCCTCGGCTGGCGAGCATGTCTTTTCTGACCCTGCCGTGGCCGACCACTGGCGCAAGGTGTACGAAAAGGCAAAGTACGAGAACCGCCACCGGTTCGACCCCAACTATACTTGGACGGACGAGGAAGAGAAGCGGCTGGTCAAGAAGGTGTGTGCCTCGCCTCTGAATTAAAGATATACTATGCTAACGGCCCGGCGCCACAGATCGACTGGCGCATCTGCCTGTGGGCGTGGGTCATGTTCCTGGCCCTCGATTTCCACCGGAGAAACATCAATCGCGCCATTTCGGACAATATGGTTGGTTGTGAGGCTTCCCGAAGGCGTCTGGTTTGCTAACGTGGATACCTAGTTGCCCGAGATCGGTATGGACACGAACGACTTCAACTACGGCCAGACGGTAAGCGTCCTATTCGTCGAGGTGGTGTCGCGGTGTAAGCTAACACTGCCAGATCTTTCTCGTGTCGTTCCTCTCGGCGGAACTTCCCAGCGGCCTCATCAGCAAGAAACTCGGCGCCGACCGATGGATTCCGTTTCTTATTTGCTGTTGGTCCATTGTGGCTGGGTCTCAGGCCGCTCTCCAAAACAGAGCCGGTTTCTATGCCGTCAAGGCCATGTTGGGTCTCCTGATGGGAGGGTTCATCCCGTATGTCTCAGCCCTGACTTACACGAGACGGAAGAATGCTAATAGACATGTAGTGATATTGTCCTCTGGCTCACCTACTTTTACAAGTCCAACGAGCTCCCCGTCAGATTGGCCTTTTTCTGGACGGCTCTGAGCACATGCAACATTGTCGGTTCTCTTCTTGCGGCGGGCGTGTTGCAGATGCGAGGCATCCTCGGCTGGGGCGGTTGGAGATGGCTCTTCCTGCTTGAGGCCATCGCCACCTTCATTGTCGGCGTGTTTTCGTGGGTTCTGATGCCTCCGGGCCCGTGTCAGACCAAGAGCTGGTTCCGCGGCAAGGACGGATGGTTCACCGAGCACGAAGAGCACATCATGGTCAACCGTCTGCTTCGTGACGATCCCAGCAAGGGCGACATGAACAACCGGTAAGCAGCTCGCAGACAGTTAGAAACAGGGCTAACCCCTTACAGTGAGGCCGTTAACCTCTCCAAGCTCTGGAGAGCCGTCAAGGACTGGGAGCAGTGGCCGCTCTACCTGATCGGACTCATGGTGTACATTCCCCCCGCGCCGCTCAACACGTACCTCTCGTACATTCTCAAGCAGATCGGCTTCTCGACGTTCCACGCCAACCTGCTGGCGATCCCGTCGCAGTTCCTCTACGCGGTCAACCTCCTGATCATCACGTGGCTGTCGGAAAAGTTCAAGGAGCGGGCCATCCTGTCGTCCATGTCCAACATCTGGATCTTCCCATGGCTCGTGGCGCTCGTGGCGCTGCCGGCCAGCATCTCGCCGTGGGTTCGGTACGCGCTCATCACGGGGCTGCTCAGCTACCCGTACTGCCACGCCATCCTCGTGGGCTGGAACGCCAAGAACAGCAACAGCGTGCGAACGCGAGCCGTCAGCGCGGCGCTATACAACATGTTTGTGCAGTCGGGCAACATTGTGGCGTCCAACATTTACCGCGAGGACGATGCGCCGCTGTACCGACGGGGAAACAAGATCCTGCTAGCCATTACGTCGTTCAATATTGTGCTGTTCTACCTGGTCAAGGTATTTTACGTGTGGCGGAACAAGGTGCGCGAGGCCAAGTGGAATGCGTTGAGCAAGGAGGACCAGGAGAACTATGTGTTGCACACGGAGGATCAGGGACAGCAGCGTCTGGACTTTCGATTCGCTCATTAGGGGTGTATATAGACGGAGGATGGGTGTGTTGGTTATCAACTGGTGGTAGTGATTAGGGGGCAATCGATGTATACTCTTGGCTGTCATGTTTATGGCTTTATTGTGATAGGTTGACCTGCTGGAGGTAGTCTCCCTGAGGTGATTCAATATGGCGGGGTCAATCAGCTGACGTGAAGTATAACCGATACCTCGGCATCTCGCCCGCTTCAACTTTTCAACATCAACAAGAACAAACAAAATGGCGACTTACGAAACAGCGATAGACCAATTCGTGACGGTCGACGGCATCAAGTTTGCCTATCGGCATCTCGGGCCGGCCAATGGCATCCCGCTCGTTTTCCTGATGCACTTCCGGTACGGCTGTGGTCTCTCATGAGTTGGCCAAGACGATGAAATATAAGTAACTCACTTCGCAGAGGAACAATGGACCACTGGGACCCGGCCCTCATCAACCCCCTCGCACGCAAACGCCCCGTCCTCCTCATCGACAACGCCGGCGTCGGCCGCTCTGAAGGCCAAGTCCCCAAGAGCTTTTCCGCCTGGGCCCGTCACTACATCTCCGTGATCCGCACCCTGGGCCACTCCCAGATCGACCTCCTCGGCTTCTCCATGGGCGGCTGCGCAGCGCAAATGCTCGCCCTCGAGGCCCCCGATTTAGTCAGGAAACTGATCCTCTGCGGGACGGTGCCGAGCACCGGAGCCGGGGTGGTGACGGCGCCGCTGGGGCCGTTTAATCGGTTGAAGAGGGCGGAGACGGAGGAGGAGCACCGGACGGCGTTTGTGGAGGGGTTTTTTAATGCTTCGGGGGGGAGTCGGAGGGTTGGAGAGGAGGTTTGGAGGAGGATTACGGGGGCGAGGAAGGGGAGGAGCGGGCATGTTGGGAGGGAGGGGGCTTATAGGCAGGGTGTTGCGTTTAGGGAGTTTATGGATCCGGAGAAGGCGGGGGATGCGTCGTATGGGAGGTTTGGTGAGTTGAGGATGCCCGTGTTGATTGCGAATGGTGAGTACTTCCTTGCCTATCCACGACTGGGAAACGAAAGAAGGGATGAAGTACTGATATCTGCAGGATCCGAGGATTTGTTGCTGCCCTCGGAGAACAGCTACTTGATGTGGAAGATGCTGAACAAGCACCAAGCCCAACTGCACCTGTTTCCGGACTCTGGGCACGGGTTTCTGTTTCAGTATGCGGCTGAGTTTGCGCGTCTTGTCAATGACTTTCTCGACGCAGAGTCGGTGGTTCGAGGGCCGACGAGTCGACTATGATTGCAGTGTCATTCACTTCATTCAGTCAGCCGATCGGTGTTGTTAGAAGTTCAAGTGGCTGGACCATTGGGTGATCCGTCTCAGGAGAACGAGACAAGTGCCCTCTCGAGTGTCGGGTAGGTAGGTCTAGCCATGGCTGGGTGCCAACATGTCACCGAGACGAGGAGATTCGACGAGCGACAAGAGGGTGTGGGGAATGATTTTGATTGAATCCAGGCACGCAGGACATCCAAAGGAGTGGTTTCGGTGAGGCCTTCACCTGTATCAAGAACCCCGAGATGAAGCCCGACAAGTCCATCAACTAGTCCTTCCTAGCCTACCCTACCTACCAACTCAAAGATAAGATGTCAACTTTTGCCGTGGGCAAGTTTCCACGCCCGGCAAAAAAGTCCAACAAACACCCACCAAAAGAACCCCCCCCGCCACGTTTGGTTAGTGACATGTTTCTAGAGGGGGAGTATGTGCTCTGGACAAAGTATGTACATCGCAGTCTTATCGAGATGGAAGAGGCCTGGCAAGGCTGGGACAAGGCGGTCTGCAGCTCGCTCCGAGGCTCCGAGCTGAAAACAACAAGTACGCGGGATTGTCTTGGCTCTGTACGTACGGATATTCGTACGTACTCGGTAGGACTCTTGGACTCTTGGACTCACCGCGGGAAGCACGGGACTAGTTGTAGAGAGTAGGTCCATGCAGGTTCGAGACCAACGCCCCTCGTGGATTTCCCCTCTTCTCTTCCCCTCCCCTCACTCACGATGTTGTCATGGCGCTGCTCTCGTACTGCTTTCTCGCGAGGGGACAGCTGTTCAGCACGGCATCTCAGTGCCGAAATGTTGGATGAATGCGGTATGAACGACAGCCTTATAGGGCCGCCTGCCTTCTCGATCCGGGGAGGGGCTAAAAAGGTGTTGGCGTCGGTTGCCCGGCAAAGCGGAAAACAAGCTTATTGGGAGAGCTGCCGAGTGCGAGCTGGAGCTGAGCTTTGGGGGGGGG
>JAMQMW010000188.1:0-10833 GCA_024115155.1 Thelonectria blattea
CTTTTTTTTTGGGGGGGGGGGGCTTGAAACGGAGGTGAACAAACGATGCCCAACTCACCGTTGGCGACCGTTTCTTGCTCATTATTCACGAACAGCCACCAATACTGCTTCGTTCGTATGGAATACCTTGCTTCCAATTGCCAACACACTCGACACTAGTTCTAGCTTCGTGTTGGAGTTTGTGCATTCATGTAGGCACGAATGCGGACTCCACCGAAGAGCACTGAACGCATCCATGGTCTCATTTTGCAGTCAACAATTGGGTGGTGAGGAACGGTTCAAGGTAGAGCCCGGTTGCGGAGGACAATGCAGCACCGACATGCAAGCACCCAAGGGGCCAGCCAGCCGACGTCATGAGCATGGGAATAAATGAAGGTTCCTGATAGATGAGCATGTGGCTGGAGACGAGGAGAAGTGAATAAACTCGGCATGGATGGTCTTGGGATGGAGGTGTTGGTAACTGATTGACATCGGCACGTATTCACGAATAAGTAAGACTGGGCAGCCAGAGGTTGCAGTTTTTGCAAAAGAAAGAACGCAACACCTGTCAAGTTATCCGTAATTTAGTAAATAATAATAGCATAGCAACAAGCATGTGAATAATTTGTTGACTTTGTTGTCATGGTTCTTCTGCCCAGCCATCGCCTTTTTTCGCCGTTGACAGGTCAGCCCCACTTAAGCCGCTGCCAACACTCAAATCTCGAGTGAAGACAATGAACAAGACAGCTCCCAACCACCCCGAAATTGGCCGAGTCCAAGAGGCTGTTGATTGACTGGATGCATGGCATCCCTGTGAAATCGATGCGATGGTGGCATTTTACGTCCGTAATTTCCATCTTTTAGTCCTACATTTTTGGCCCCCTTTTCGCTTCTTTTTTTTCTTCCATTTTGCATTCGCTTTTCCCTCCTCAACCCAACTCTCTTAATGCTCCTAATTCCTCGACGTCAAACGTCATCCACTCTCCACCAGCACTCAAAACAACGAATCTTGATCATCTGCCACGACAGCAGCGTCCCGTCCATTTCTCCACCCGCGAACCGACATCCCAAGCGCTACTGCCGGTACCTTACCTTACGAAAGGGCATCACCGCCTTCACCTCCTCCGAGTTTGACTCATCCATCCTCCGACCGAAAACAGCGACTGCATCTGCGCCTTTCCCGATCCCGTCGCCCCATCGTTTCCGTCGTCAGGCACCGCACAATCAGCGGCCGCCCTTATTCTCCACGGCTCCACGGAACGGGGCTCTGCCTTGAGGCTTTGGGCTTGGAAGCAAACAACACCGCAATAGACGTGGCACATCTTGGGCGTTGAGAAACGAGGCGAACCGAGGCGACGCACGAGATAAAAGACGCTTCGTGTTCCCGTTGCTTGTCTTGTCTTGGCTGTGCGCCGTTGTTTTCTCGTTGGGCATCATCGTGTGCTCGTCTCGTTTAAAGAGGAGGACTGAACCTCGACTGTTCACGACACAACACTCGAGCCGAACCCCTTGACTGGGAATCATCGTCACCCGTTACTCCCGACGACCTAAATCATTTCGCACGATTTCTGCGTTACCGTATCCCCACGACGCTTCTACCCTCCCTGATCAACACACAAACACCCTTCACAATGGCCGCCAAATCAACACTTACCGGCTACACGGGGACGACCGGCTACACGGGGACCGAGTACACGTACGACCGTCGAGCCGCCAGTCATGTGCGGACATACAACTGGCCTCCTATGTTGCTCAACTTCTGGATCTTTGTGATGCTGCTGGCTTCTTGTTCGCTCATTGGCGTCTTTGCGTCATTTGTACAAATCCAGGACCAACTGGAACTCGCCATCCCTTGGTAGGTCGCAAATGCAGCTCGCTCGTATCTGGTCCTGTTACTCACCTTTTCCCGTACAGGTACTTTCCGTACCTCATCACCGTTTCGTCCCTGGGCGTCGTCTTCATTGGCATCATTTACTGGCTGATCGCCCAGCGACGGCTGCTCCCCGCGATAGTCATGATTGGCGCCTTTATGCTGTTTGTGCTATGGCTGGTCGGCCTGGTCATGATTGCAATCCAGCTTTTCGGCCCGGACAATTCCATCCAGAGCGTGTGCGACATCCAAGTCTTTAATCGAAACCCCAAGGGTCAGACGGAAGAAACCATGGCCTGGCTGCAACAACGAAACATCTGTACGTCCCTTGTCACCTTCCGTTTTGGACCCTACTCTAATCGTTTATTTTCCAGGCCAATCATGGCAGCTCGCCTTTGCCATGTCTTTGACGGGCGTCGTCTTCTTGATCTGGGTCATGATCATTTCGTACCAGGTGTTTGCCGACTCATAACAAGGTCTTAGCCGCCAAACAATGGGAGATTCGACCGGCCCTTTGCCAGCTCGAACGAACCAGCCTACGAACAAAAAACCCAAATACAGAAAAAAAACTAGACCTGAATTACGAGGAACGAAGCATTGGTTAGTGAGCGATGGGGGCGGGCAATCGGAGTCTTGAGTACGAAACTGGGTCGGTTGTCTACGAACGACTGCATTCAGTCGGGTCAGCATTTACAGGGAGTTTATTGATTTGGATTCTCATCTGGATGGTGGGAAATGGGGTATAAGAAAGGGAACGGAACCGCCAGGTTGTACAGATGCATGGGAAACGGACGCGCCCGAGGGCCAGGATCTGATGGTCAACATGTCGGACCATCATGAGGTGTCTTGCAATACAAACTGTTAATCACTACTTGAGGCCTTTCTGCACTGCTTACACTGGCTGCCTCTCAACGAGACCGAGATACAAGGGTCCCCACGACCTAGCTCTGTCAAGACGGTGCATCTCGAAGCCGCATTCACGGCCCGATGCTGACGAAACAAAGCATCTGCCACGATCAAGCTACAGCCCCCGCACCGCGGCAACGGAGTAATCACGCATGCTTAAAAACAGCCGAGACTTGTCCGCGTGGTAAAGATGGCTTAGACCGTAGTTTTTCCTCCTCAGCTTTCCAGGCCTTGCACAGCCCCTCTTCCCTCCCCCTCTCCGGTCATCCCCCTCCCCCGCTTCTTCCGCAAGGGTTCAGCTGGGCATGGGGCTTGATAGGATAGAGCCGTGGAACGGGAGGGTCGTGTTGTGCACCATGGGAAAGCAGAAGCCAGAAGCAGGTTTTTGAAAGAGGCATTGTTTGCATGTCGTCGCGGAAGAAGGACGCGCTTGAACTGTCGGCCTGGCTGCATTCCAGATACCAGGTCCCTGGACTTCTTCCATTGCGAATTTGTTAGCTGTCGTCCCACCTGATTGCTTCTGCAGTCCGTGGATGGAACCGTTTATCGCCCCAAAAACAAACGCCGTCTCGGAGCTAACAAAAGCTTGAACCGAAGCTCGACATTCCCACACACAGTGACATGCTTTCGAAAGCCCTCTTCCTCCCGCAATGCTCCCCTGATAAGCAAAATCACAAGAGAAATAACCCATGCCCTCCCAATCGGCCGTGGTCCCGGCCCCGATGGAGGGAACCAACGCTTGTCTCTCAAAGCCCAGGGTCTAGAATGACGTAGCGTCGGCTTAGACTGGAGTGAGAGAGAGGTGGGAGGGTCACCTCGAAGTTGGGTTCTGCTTTTTCGAAACCCCCCTTCTTTCAGACGTGGGCCCCTCCCTCCCTTGTCTACCCGGTGGTGGTGGTGGTGGTCTCTTTAGGTCAGGTGTAGTCTAGATTAAAACTTGAAGCGTGGGAGGTTCGGGAGCTTGGGGTATAAAGAGGGAGCCGATCCCATCTCCCATCTCCTACTCTTGTCTGTCTATCATTCTTCATACCCCCCAAACATCACTTCCAACATCACCAAATACACCCAAACACAACAATCGCCATGGATTTCGTCAAGAAGGCTATGAACGCCGCCAAGGGCAGCAGCAGCAGCAGCTCGCAACAGCCCGCCACCAGCCAGCAGGCCGGTGACAAGGAGGACTACGTCGACAAGGGTGAGTTTCCCGTACCTCTTAACACTTACTTCCCACTGACCCCCGTCTTCTCGTCCAGCCTTTGCCGCCGCCGCCAAGAAGTCGGGCCACAACATCGACCGCAACACGTCGGAGAAGATCACCGATGCCGGCCGGAGTTTCTTCGAGAAGGCCACTGGGTAAGACTTTCCCGTTTCTCATTCTTCCGTGCTCGTAGAGTGTCGCGAATATAAGACGGCCGCTAACGTCGAGGGCATCTACAGCAAGAAGGTCGACCCCAAGTACTCCAACTAGACGGACGGGTAGCGATTAATGTGTGACGGTTTCCTCATGACCATGACAGCTTTATTTCTGGATCCCTTACCTTATGTACCTACAGACGTAATGAATACAATTTTTTCCTTAACTTCCTCCACTATCAACCAAACTCAATACGTACGAGGCTTTTGTGTATGTGATGTCATGGTGTCAGCTTTGAGCAATGAGTAATCTGTCTTGAGAGGTTAATAAGACGAGATATTGGCGATGAATAAGTAAGAAACCGGCTTTGAGATACCGCATCCATGCATCCATGTGCGCATGAAAGTCGGGCTGCACGACGCGCAGGGGTGCTTGTTGCGGGCTGCATGGGACCTGCATCGGGAAGGGAAGGGAACTCGGCGCAAGCGGCATGACGAAATGTCACATCTGAAGTAGATAGTCATTAGATTTCAACTATCCGTATGTTCTGTTGAGTTAGCATTTTGTTCCCTTTTTTCGAGTTCCTGGTCGCGCATTGCGAAGCCTGGATATCTTGGCGCTTCTCAAGGCGTCATTGACATATTCTCTCAACGACGGGGATTATCCCCTTTTGCAAATTAGAATATTGATCTCGCCTCCCCTCATTGTACCAGTACTGAAAATGCTCGCGTGACATCTCCTAAGTACCTGCAGGCTGTTGCTGTCGTAGGGTGTTGTCCAGTGAGAGTCGTCTCGGCACGGGAAGTCTCAGTCAGGGAAATGGGCGACGGACTGCATCAATTCACTTCGTCATTCAATTATGAATGATAAATAACAATCCTAATTACTCGACTTCTTTCAAGGGACATGGACTAGACTCCGAGTATTCTTCGGTGGGAAGACAATTGCCAACGTCCTCACCCTAGAGTCCTGGACATTTTGTAGGAAATCGGCAAGCTTAGGCCGAGAAAGTCGCCCACTAGAGCCGCGTAGGTCGTCATATATGCGCCCTAGAGCCTCCTGTATCCCGCCCGTCATGATGGACTGAACTATGCTTGGTGGATGGACAGCATCCGGCACAGGTTGTACGTCCATCGAGGAAACCTCTGATGATTCGTCCGTGACCAAAGACAGAGATCCCCGTTTCGCTTGGGATGATTACCTAGAAATTTCAACAAAATATTCCCCGGGGATGTGTGTATCTCCGTGTTTTCGGTGTTGGAGCGGCAACGGAAGGACACCGAACGTGTTGATGTCGATGTTGGGATATCTAAGTCCCCTGTTTCTTCCGTGATCTTGAGGAATTAATCGACGCCTTGTTGACTAATTGGGTTGGAAAAGTTAGTAGCTTCTGCAGGAAAAGAGGTTGCCTAAGGTAGAGAATTGAGTGAGGATTCGTGGATGTAATTGCCGAGATGCTCAAGGTTCGCGGCGGCATCTGGCACCATCTCCTCATCTTCAGGCCAGGGACACAAGGGACACTGAGAGATGTTTGTAGGAGCCATTTTGTGACATAAATTCTGTAGATCGGGGGTCTGATGTCCGGATATTGAGTCCTGATGTATCATGTTGGGCCTGGTTGTGCTGGACGAACTCCTCGGTCGTCAAGAAGGTGTTTGGGGTTCCCGTTCCAGCGCAGGCCGAGCATTCCCAGGAGTGGCCTGTGCAGTAAGCCGCGAGGATATAGTTGCGCCATGATGCCCGGGAAATACACAGGACTCCTGGCCTGGGACAATCGAGAAAAGGGCATGTGTAGGGATCAATGAGCGTCGCTATGCCTTAACTACCACAGGTCCACAGCTACGAATACAAGCAAGGCCTATGAATAGACTCCTGATAAAGTTCTGGTATAGGTATTCAAGTTAATCAATATCTATATATCCATGTCGTAGTTATAGTTGACAACCGGAGCCATTTTCAAAGCTATGGTGCGCCGGAAGACATGCCGTATCCCCCAAGATTTTGGCACCGGGTGTGCAAAAACAAAATGCAGATTACCAGTCGCTTCTTCGAGCTGGTCTTTAACGTATTCTAGACTTTGGAACCCAATCTTTCAATGACATACACGGTATTCTCTTTCGATAGACACTAGACACTTCTACGAATGCATAAGATACACACTCAACTGAAGATATATTCCAACGTAAAACATGACCTGGACTACAATGCAACCAAGATACAGAGATGGACGATGACTACTTATCTCAAAGCACCCCAAAAAGCTAACGAACCTGAACTGCCTGAACATGAAGTCGAGAGGGTCCTTGAAGAGCAAGTCGCAGTCCTTCTCTGGTTAACACGGTACATAAGTACACACGTTTTGGTTTATTCCAAGTTTAGAAACCGCGTCCAACACAATCTTCCTCAGGCCGATGTCACGGCCGCGTTGGTCATGGACAATTCCCACCTGGGCCTTGATATGCAAGTTTCAGTCAAGCGCGCGGTTCACCGCAATACTGTATCCTGATTGGCTGACGAGGCAAGCGCCCTGCTATATCAGATCACCACCTCAACGCAACGTGATCCCTCTCTCCAGCATGCATTCTTTCTTTCGGCACAATCATTCATCGCATTTCTCACTCTCAACATGTCGTCTCCTAATGGCCCCGATGGCCTGGAAATACTCGACAATGAGCATAAGCTCACTTTCCAACGGGCCTTAATGAATATTTTGTCAACCGACGTCGCCGAAACCACATACGCCCAAATCCTCGACGGTCTCCCAACCTGTGATTCTATGGGGGATAGTTATCTTTTCATGGATGGCCACCCTGCATATGCCATGGACCATGAACAGATATGCCCTGGATTCCTTGAAAAGGCTCGCGAATTTCGTGCTCGCTTCGACATGTCCGAGTTGAGCTTGAAATCATCAGTGAGTGGTCGACTGGTTGAGAAATTCATGTTGGAAGAGTTTATCTCACTATACTACATTTCAAAACACAACCCCGGGCTCAAAGCCTTATAATTTACGGCTAATAGAGCTTCTTGTGGTTTCTTGCCACGACATTGCGGCTCGCCTCTATGAGCTTGACGATGGCGCACATAAGCACCAACTCCATCAAGACTGGTTGGATAAAGAGATGCCCCTGGCGACAGAACGGATGCATCCGAATGGCTACTACCTTCCGTCTGTGCCTTTCTTTCACCGCGCTTACCAGAACGAGGACCATTGCCCGCGGGGTGTTGGCGACACGGTGGGATATTGGGCGGAAGGAAAGATCTTTGGTGGCGTAATCATATTCGATCGCGGCGAGACCGAGAAAGAGGTAGGTAACCTGGCCCTGCATGGAACCAGCAGTCGACGGCTAACTCTCTCACCTTGAAGTGTAACGACATGTGGATTCATGGCGACCTCATTCGGGGACCCTCGACCTTCTACCCGCCAACTCCAGAGCAGTTCACGTCTTTGGTGGCCTTTCTCCTCGCTGACGCAGACCAAATCAAGTCCCTTCGCCATCCCCTGCCAATACATGGGACAAGTGCGAACCGGCCGCGCTGGCATCCCTATTACGCCCTTAAGCGTTTCCACATCTCCCGAGACAAATACGAACGCGAACTTCCGGCGTCACCACTAGGTCGGCGATGCATTATTTCGGCTCTCGGTTGGCCTGAGCTTCAAGATGAAATGATTCTTGTTGAGCATGCGCAAGCAGAGGCACGGGGTGATCCCGTCGACGAGCAAGCTGCCGAAGCTGCGAGGGCGGGCTTGGCGAGTGTGACTCCTTCGTCACCTCTGGCGTGGCCTCGTTTGAGCGATTAGGAATTCTATTGCACTGCCTTAATTCCGTGTTGCGTCGTGGTCGATGCTGCTTGATGTCATATTAGCATAACGTAGCCTGAACTGCAGACTACTCGGCTGCCTAGGTAGGCTGACATGACAATACATGTATGATGTATATCCAACTTGGCCAGAACATATGCACCTACGAAATTTTCAAAAGGGGTATTGAAAGCCTGCAATTTCTTAAATGGCTGATGCGTATTTCACTCGTACAGCTCGTCGAGCTGGGCGAGAAGCCATGTTCATCAGCACTGCGCAATGAAACCTTGAAGACACCTCAAGCATCTTGAACTCCTACAGGAGGGACTCAAGCTACCTCAATTGCACCCAGGTTCGTCATCAACACCAGAGACCTTAATCTACGTATGTGTCTTGAACATGTCCAGCCAACGGATTGTAGCAGGGTCGAGGCCGAAGCATGGCTAAACAAAATCAAAGGGGGACCCGTCATGGCCGCTCTACTGTCTACTTTCCAGGACAAAGAACCAACGAAGGAAGTGAATCTGCATCGCGGTTACGACACCAGACGCCATAATTTTCATCAGACAAGGCAAGCGTCAATCAACCAGGCCATATCAGTTTCCCGAGGAAAGAAGATGCGTCGTTTTATTTTTTCGAGAGCTCCGGTTATCCTAATTTTGCGCCGGCCCAATCGTTCATTCAACTCAAGGGGTGTATCATAAGTGCTCATCCATCCATGCAAAAACCACAATAAAAACAAAGACTCCGCTTCATGTTTTTCACCACTTCAACAAAAGACTCGCTTACAGGAGAGTCTCACCCAGGGAGCAGCGCACCAGAGAGGCGGCGGCGCGGACCGTCTCGGCGGCGGCCTCGCTGGCGAGCTTGGGGTTGACCTCAACGAGGTCGACGGCGATGAGGTTTCCGGTCTCGGCGACGCTCTCGCAGATGTAGTCACCCTCGCGGAGGGTCAGGCCGCCTCGGACGGGAGTGCCGGTGCTGGGAGCCCACATGGGGTCGAGGGCGTCAACGTCGAAGGACAGGTGGATGGGGGTGTCGGTGCCGATGTGAGCGAGAGCCATCTCGACGACGCGGCCAATTCCATATCTAGCCGTCATTGTTAGTCAATTGACCTTAACCTTATCTCTCGTTGCGAAACTTACCGGTCGACATCGAACATGCTGAAGGCCTTGATGCCGTGCTCCTTGAGGATCTTGCGCTCACCAACATCGACCGATCGCAGACCAATGTAGACGAGCTTCTTGACGCTCAGGCGCATGTCATCCTCGATCCAGCCAAAGTACTCCTCGTTCTCCTCCTTGGCAAGGCCAGTCAGGAAAGCGACGGGCATGCCGTGGATGTTTCCGCTGTCGCTGGACTCGGGGGTGTTGATGTCGGAGTGGGCATCAACCCAGATGACGGCAATCTCGCGGTTGAGACGCTCGCGAGTAGCCTTGGCAGTACCGGCGATGGTGCCAATGGCAATGCTGTGGTCACCACCGAGGGTAAGCGTCATGCGACCCTGGGAGGAGTGCTCGTAGGTCGAGGCAGCAATCTTGCGAGTCACGAGAGAGGCGTGACGGGCAGCCTTCATGCCGCGGTAGTCGGGGTCCTCCTCGGGTCGGATGTCCTCAAAGGCCTGGACGGACTCGTCACCGAACATCTTGTAGCCAAGCTCGTCGCGGATCTGGCTCAAGAGGCCGGCCTCAATGAGGAACGAAGGGCCATCATCGACACCATCCTGGCGCTGTTGACAACCATTGTTAGTGCGAATTGGCAAGATGGGACATCAATCGACATACCTGACCACCGGCAAAGCCAACGGCAACAACGCCGAGCTCATCGGGCTTGGAGAGGAAGTTGTGGGTGACGACGCCAGTGTTCATGTTGACGAGAGAAGACGGGAAGAAAGTGAATCTTCACGTGTAAAATAGTAGGTGGTGGGGGTTGTGCAATGACGTAGGCACAAGACAGGGAATAATTCGTAGTTTGGAGCGAAGAGGCACTGAGCGACAGGGCACTAATGTATGTATGGAGGAGGCGTTTGCGTGGGTTGATGTCTCTGGAGCAAAGTTGCGAGAACAAACGCGGGAAAAGCGAGTTTTTATAATTGAAAATCGGCAGGAATTGGCCGGCGGCAAAGGTTACGAGATAAAAGCTGGCCACGTATTTCTCTCACTGCTCCCGGACAATCCGCTATGCCATTAAGTGCAAGTGCCTTCGTTGCTCTTTCCTCAGCCTTCTCCTAAGTACAGTTGTAAGCGATGCCTCGCAGAACAAAGGCTGTAGAGGGGGGGCCGGCGGCGGCTGTGGTGGGGGCAGGTGCTGGAAATCACGGGTCCTCAGGCGGTGTCTTAGGTAATTGAAACGCTTGACGGATTTGGCGGGCGTAAAAATTGGAGAGGCGAGGAGCCGTGAACAGCCGACCGAGAGAGAGGCGGTCGGGTTTGGCAAGTTGGGTGGTGTGTTGATGGTTGCCGATAGACGGGCATCCAATGATGCGTGCGGAATCTGAAGTGCTTGAGTCGCCGAATTTGATAACAAAGTTGCAGTCATGGAAGTCAGGGTCAAGTCGAGTTGTGCTCTCTGAGTCGTGAGCTTACGTAAGGTGCCATATTTAGAAGGACTTGAGTCGGACACTCTTCATCACTCTTAATGGAAGTTGTCAGCGACCTCTACGGATGCCCAGCGTTGGTTATCTATCCGTATTCGTACATATCTGTCGAAAACGCTCAACAAGATGGCCTATCGGTTAACCGTCTTCAAACGGCGACGCTCCGCACTCTCCGCGGCGTTAATTACGTTAGATAACTGACGGGAGCCTTATCGCGTCGGGTCGTTTTCGTCCATCAATCAGGACGTCATTTTCTGCTGCACGATCTTTGCCTGCTGCATTCATTGCAGCAAGGGACCTGGGAAGGGAGAGAAAAAAAAAAAAAA
>JAMQMW010000188.1:10917-25586 GCA_024115155.1 Thelonectria blattea
GGCCAATACGACCAATAAATGTTTGTTGGAGGTTACATGTCAAATCAACTCTAGCTGGTGTCCACGGCAACGGATGGGCAATCACGACGCCAAAACGATGACTCGACCGTTTTCTTCTTCAATGGAGACTTGCCCTAGACCAGAGAAGACGGTACGTACTTCGTAGTCGCTCATCACTCGCAGGGGTTCCAAACAGCATTCGCATCTCAAACAACCACCATCAAAAGGCAATCAGCACCGACAGCCACGTTCCAGAGTCAATGGCCACCCTGTCAGACCCCTATTAGCGCCTCTCGAATAATTACAAGCAAGCACCTCCAGGGGACGGCCCCCCGGATCCATGAGGGGAGCACTCCCGTCTGTTTAGACTTATCCGCCAGTAAGAAGTCAGGGAGCAAAAGCCTCCATCTCGGCAACCACGACGAACGCAACCATCGTTCGGTTTTTCTCCCTTGGCCCATACAGACGCAGACACGATCAAAAAAACACTCACGACAATCTGGCAGCTCTGCTCTTTCGGCCCCTTTGGCGCACCCTCGCATGATGCACCATGGCCGCTGACGAGCAAGAACGAGGACTGCCCAGTCCAAGCTCCAGCCCTGGAGCGCGCACTCCATCGACACAGCGCGTTCTCTCCGACGACGCTGAAGCTGCTGCTGCTGACGCTGCGACTTCGACTCTCTTCTCCTCGGAATTCTATGGAAGGGACCCCGCGACGACGGCCACGATAACGACGACTCTCGCAGACGACTCGACATTATCAGATCCTCCCAGCAGCATGCAGCCCCCTGTCATTCGGCCTGCTTCTGCGCCTGCGCCTGCGCCTGATGTTGCTGTTCTACTTGCGCCGAAACCCAGGCTAGCACCGTCGACGTCAATGATCCTCAACCGGCACCGCCACCTGTTCCACGCTCCCGTCGGCGAAAGCAGCTACCTCGAGCCCGCCACCATCGACCTGACCCATCACCCCGAAGATTCGCTGACCGAGGAAGAAGTCCGCCGCCATCTCCACGACGTCGAATCCAGCTTCTTGCCTGCCCTCTCTCCCATCCCTACTGGATCCACGAATGGCGGCGACGGCGGGGTTGACGACACGTACCTGTTTGATTCACCGACTAAGGCCTCCGGGCCCAACCCATTGGGCCTCCATGATAATGAGGACACCACGGCCACGAATGCCACCAACACTTCCAGTCTCGAGCAGCTCGACTCGTCGCCCACTGCCGCTGCCACCGCCCGCACCATCTCTCGCGCCGTGAGCATGGCCAGTCAGCCCCCAGCCCATCCCTACGAAGATGCCGACGCCGATGATCAACACGATACTTCTCTACTCTCCTCTTCCGCCGAACAAGACATACCCCTTTCCAGGTCGCACTCCCTCTCCGAGAGGACGGACATGGGCAGCACCCCCGGCCACTCCCTGCGCGGACGACGGCCCAAGTATCTGCGAAGCCGCATCGGCAGCCAACGATCCTCGACCTCTTCCTTTGTTACGAACCCGGAATCTGGAGAGGGCAGCGATGTAACCGTGGGCATGGCCGACTACGCCCTTCAGTCAGGCGGCGCTGTCCCTGCTCTGGGCATGCTTCGGAATTCCAGCAACCCAATACTAAGATCTGTTAGTCTGGGAAGTATAGGTTCGAATTTTGGCATGGAGGACTTCACGGATGCATCTCTTCCCCAGCTGGAACCGCTACCCGAAGTCGAGAGTCCAGAACGCCCCCGACGCGAAGACATGCTCAGCACCCCGAAACCCGCCAAGGAAAACTTCCATCCTGCCCCTACCGATACGGTTATCGCCCGTCATGTCAGGAACGTGCAGGTTCCCGAGTCCCTCGCCAAGGAGTACAAGTACAAGGGCGGCCTGGAAACGCCCCGGAAACCATCCAACATGACCATGGGCTCGAGCACAACAGGGAGGTCGGGCAAAAACTTGACGCTCAAGGAACAGAGCAGCACCATCGAGCGACTTTCCAAGGAGAATTTTGACCTGAAGCTCAAGGTCATGTTTTTGAGCGATCGGTTGGACAAGTTGTCCGAGGAAGGCATCAAGGAAATGATCTCAGAGAACGTGGAGCTTAAGACTGGCCTCGCTGTGCTTCAACGAGACAACAAAATGCTACGCCGGAGAGTCAAGGAATTGGAGAAGCAGATCAAGGACGAGGACGAACGACCCAGCACAGCACGAAGCGGTGCCTCATCCACGGACCAGACTGCTCGCCCGGACGATGAGGAGGCGCAAGAGCGTGAGGAAGAACTCATATACCTACGCGAGCGTGTCGAAGAATACGCGACCGAGATTGAGAGACTCCGGTCGGAAAGCCTCAACAAGGAATCTGAGAGACGGAAGCTTACAGACGTGCTGAGATCGCTAGGGGAGAGGACAACCGACAATCTGGGTCGACAGGAAGAGACCGATGTTTGGAAGGACCTCCTCGAGCAGGAAACTGTCCGCCGAGAGCAGGCCGACGAGGAGAACAAGAGACTCAGAGACGAGATTTTTCGGATGAAACAGGATCTTACGGGCGGCCAGAGCGGCCAGGGCGGCTTACACCACACTACGAATATCTACAACATCACCAAGAAGCAGCGAGAGGTTAATGCTTCGCCCAGTCGACCCATGTCTGGTCTCTCGGGCGACGTCGAAGGCTCCAATGGGGGCTTCAGTGCTGCCACGGCGACGACGCTCGTTGAAGAGTTGCGCCGCGAGAGTGAGCACCTGCGTCATGAGAATGCAGAGCTTCGAAGGGAAGTCGGTGCGCAGACGTCCATGCTGACATCGAGGAACCGAGAAAAGGAGCGCCTTTACCAAGAGATTGAGGATCTTAAGATGGCGCAGCGGCGAGGCCGGCCTGCTCCGTCAACAATCGACAGCCTCCTCGATCGCTCAGCTTCGCAGGTCGGCGGTGGTCACGAGCGGTCAGGTTCCCGTGGTAGCATCAAGACTCGACAGACTCAGGCCGAAGACGACGCAGCAGCGCGCGAATTGCTCGAGAACAAGTTGGCCGATTTGCGCGACAAGATAAGCGAGGTGAAGCTACAGAATCAAGAGTTGCAGCGCGAACTTGAGACGTGCATGGAAGACTTCGAGGCAGCAATCGAAGGCAAGCGACAAGCCGAGGAGACGGTCCTGTCTCTCCAGGAGGATATCGATAATGCCATGAACGATCTAGTAGCGCTGCAATCGGAGCGCGACGAAGCACTTCGCGACCAAGGCGACATGGAGAACGAATTCGAGGCTCTACGAAAAGAGGCCCAGGAAGAGATTGACGCGCTCGAAGGGGAAGCCGACCAGCGCAACGAGGAGAACCAACGGCTTCAGGCAGACCTCCAGGATCGCTCAGAGAATTTCGACGCCTTGCAGGAAGAGATGCGAAAGATGAGTGAGGGCGTGATCCGACTCGAAGACGAACAAGAAAACCACCTTCGCCGGATCCAGCAACTGGAACAGGAGCTCGACTCCTCCAACAAGGAGCTCGAAGAGCTAGAACAGAGGCTCATGGAGGCCAACGATAAGAATCAACGGCTTTCGGTCCAGCAGGAATCGTCACAGGGAGAGATTGCCTTCCTCCGCGAGGAGCAGGAGGGCGACAAGATACGGATTGGAGATTTGGAGGCAGCGCTCGCCAACGCCGAACAGAGCATCCGGGACGAGAAGGAGCGTGTCAAGGAACTGGAGAACCGCCTCCAGCAGGAGAGACAGCAGAGGGAGATGGTTGCGGACAGAGAAAAGGAGGAGGTACAGCAGTTTGTCAACGAACTGAACCGGGAGGCGTCAGCGGCAAAGGACGAAGCCCGACGTCTGCGTAAGAATTTGACGTCGAGAGAGGTCGAGGCGACGGAATGGAAGGAGAGGTTGATGGAGCTGGAGAACAACCTGAGGGAAGCACTGGGTGACCTCAACGGCACCCGCTCGTCTTTACTCAAGGTTCGTATTCGTTTCCTTCGTCCGGTTAACATTGAGCTAACTCGTCCCAGTCCATTGCCAAGCTCCAGCGCGAGCTCGAAAACACGATCCGAGACCTCGATACCAGCAAAGCGTCCCTGGTTGAGAAGGATCGCATTATTAAGCAGCGCGATGCTCTCCTCGAATCCCACGCCTTGGAAAGCCGCAAGCTCTCGGAGCTGCTGGAGAAGGAGCGTGTTTCTCATCGCAACACGAAGTCACAATTCGAAACGTCGCAGAAATCACACCAGCATCTCACTCGAACGGCTAGTAGCCAGGATATGCGCATCTCGGAGCTGGAGTCTACGAGGAGTCAGGACCGGAGACGCATCGCTTTGTTGGAGCATACTGCGCGCGAACAGCTGCAGGAGCGCAACGAGCTGCTGCTTGTCCTTTGGCAGAAGCTGAGTGCGCTGTGCGGACGTGAGTGGGTAAGCGGCAATACCCTCATCGACCGGCAGGTTCTGCCGTCCCTGGAGGTTATCGCGACGCGACTTCCCGGCTTCTCCAAGAACCTCTTTGCCGCGGTCAAGGCGATCGAGGCCATGATTGCTTCCTTCGAGACGAGGATCAAGGCGGTCGAGCGAGACTTGACTCGCGAATACCAGACGCTCGAGACCAACCTCGAGGTGCGCACCAAGAAGCTGGACCGTCTCGAGACCATGGTGCGCAACTCTGTGGCATCGGGAACCTTGGGATCGGATTCTCGATATCGACGACTGGAGGAAGAGTACCGCCAACTAAAGGTGGAAAACACGACGTTACGTACAGCCAACGACGTTCGAGCTCGAGCAGCGTATTCGGGCTCCCCCGACACGCTGGTCCCGATGGCAGATGCGGGCTCACCATCGCCGTCGATCCCACGAGGCCCCGGAGATCAAATCAGGGACCGCGGCCTCCGTTCCAGCCATGGCAAGAGCAGTAGGACTTCCACCATGACGAGAACGGGCACGTCTTCGGGCATCCCCGTCCCTGGATCTTCGGCCAGCGGACTTGGTCTCAGGGACATGGCGGCGCTCACAGACGAGCAAGGAGTGGCCAACGACAACAGGTGGCTCTTCCGGCTGCGGGACATGGAGTACAAGCTCAAGATGGAACGAGAGGGACGCAATCAGGACAGACACGCGGCGAGGCAAAGACTCGGAGGCCTGGAACTAGAGAACCGCGACCTGAGAGATAAGGTGCGGCGGGTCAACGAGCAGATCGACTAGGGCATGGCGAGGTGCACGGAGTTGTAGCAGAGGCCGGTGCTAGGGTGTTGATTGTGTGTTTGCTCGCATCTTGTATAATATGGGCATCATTGTTAGGGTCAGGTTCAAGCGAGGGCTGCCTCTTTTTTTTTTTCTGTCCATTTGTTTTTGGGGGTCGTGTATCCGGGGGCGGACTATTCGTATATGGCCAGGGTTTATTATTTTGGGTACATACTCTTTTTCATGAAGAAGAATGGAGTGTCATTGTCGACCGCAAATGCCTCGCTAGATGTCGTCTTGGAAGTACGGATACCTTTGGCAGATATATCTCATCCGTGCGTACCCGGGTACCTCGACTTGAAGCCATCTTGAGATCTCGATCGGCCAACCCCGACGACCATGTACGACCACGAACGGCGGGAAATGCCTTTTTTGTCCCTCATGACGCGGAGAATTGGTCACAAGCCCACTCTATTTGCTTCTGATGAGCCGCACCACCCATCTCGCGCACGTTATACCCCGAAATGCCGACCACAAGACGAGCGGCGGATCTTCCCCTTTCGGCAGTCCCGCGTCTACGCCGCGGCGGTATAAATATCGCGGGCCTTGCGGCGGTTGTGTAACTGGCTTCCCGTTCGTGCATGAGTTATCTGCAGGCTAAAGGGATTAACTAGTTCCGTTCTCGTCGGTTCCGAAAAGCCTCATCTTTTTTTTTATTCTCTTATCTGATCGTTATGCTGCGAGCTTCCCTCGTCAAGGCCGGCGCCGCGCCGATCGGCCTCCGTCGCTCCGCGGGCACGGCGGCCGCCGCGGCGGCGACTTCGGCTAAGAAGGAGGGCGACATCTCTGATGCTTTTACTTCGTTGTCTGGAGGTCATCGGCCGCCGCTGCCGGATCGGTTCCGGGAGCTTAAATGCGACTTGGTGCGCGGGCGCGAGGCTGAGATCCAGGAGAGCTGGGTGAAGCTGCTGGGCGAGCTGAGGAGGGAGAACGACGTCATCGCCGCCAAGGGACCGGCCGTGATTCCTCAGATTCGGTTTGAGGAACTGGAGGGGGATATCAAGGGGTTGAAGGAGGAGATCAAGAAACGCGGCGCGGTGGTGGTCAAGGGGGTGATCCCCGAGGCAGAGGCCAGGGCTTACAAGGAGGAGATTGAGGAATACGTGCGCAAGAACCCGAGCACCAGAGGTGAGACGCTGGACACGAAGGACTACTAGTGAATATCCGTTCGACTGATTGAACCAACAGCTTTCCCTCAACACGATCCTCAAGTCTGGGAGCTCTACTGGTCCGGCCCGCAGCTCAAGGCTCGCTCGCACCCAAATTTCCTCCGCGTGCAGCACCACCTCATGACGTCCCTCTGGCACCTCTCGTCCCCCACGGCGCGCATCAACATCCAGCAGCCGCTGACCTACGCGGACCGGCTGCGCATCCGACAACCTGGGGACGCGGCCTTCGCGCTGGGTCCGCACATGGACGGCGGGAGCGTGGAGCGGTGGGAGCGCGAGGGATACGGGCGGGGAGCCGTGTACGATCGCGTCTTCGAGGGCCGCTGGGAAGAATACGACCCGTGGGACGCCAGCGGGCGCGTCGAGGCGGTGAATAATCGGTACGACGGGCTGGGACCGTGTACAATGTTTCGCATGTGGCAGGGCTGGATGAGCATGAGCCACACGCGGCCGAGGGAGGGGACCTTGTTGGTGAATCCGCTGGTGAAGATGGCGACGGCGTATTTGCTGCTGAGGCCGTTCTTTGAGGCGGTGGATGGGAGGAGGGATGCGCCTGGGTACTTGGACGTGAAGAATTGGCGGTTCACGGGGGTGCAGGAGATGAGTAGTGAGCTTCAGGGGGCTCAGCCGGGCACGGGGCAGGAGTTCACGGATGAGTTGCATCCGCATTTGGAGCTGGAGAGGAGCATGACGCACATTCCCGAGATTCGGCCCGGGGACTACGTTGCGTGGCACTGCGACAGTGAGTTACCCCTTTCTTCCCTCGACTTGTAACCATCAGCCAGTTAACCGTCTCCCAGCCATCCACTCAGTCGACAAAGTCCACCGCGGCACCGGCGACTCGAGCGTCATGTACATCCCCGTGTGTCCCACGACGGAGATCAACGCGACCTACCTGGTCCGTCAGCGACGGGCCTTCCGGGACGGGACTCCCGGGCCGGACTTCCCCGGCGGCGCGGGCGAGTCTCGACACGTGGACCGGCCGACCGAGGGGCATCTCCGGGAGTGGACCAACGGCGCGGGCCGCAGGGCCATGGGGCTGGAGAGGATCGACGCGGGAGAAGAGGCGAGGGGGGGACAGAGGGAGGCGGTCGAGAGGGCGAATGCGGTGTTGGGGTTTTGAAGTTTTGAAGTCTTGAACTTTGAGGGGGTTCTCAGACTTGTGAGACTCGTTGAAACAATTTGTCGGAGGACAAGTCAACGTAAGAGTCGTACGTACGGCGCAGAGATCTGCAACAAAGTCAATGCAACCGCTTCCTTTCGCTTACAAACTCGCTCACGGGTTGGTAATCAACATGCCCCGTACCGCCTCCAATAGCATCGCCCACGAGCCTCCTCGAGCGTATTCGAGTGGTGCCAGCATCAGGCAACGAGGCAACCCGGGCCTGCGTATCACGTCGTTTCCGTTCGAGTTGAGCCGCGAGGCGGACGGACGAATTTGTAAGCTGCTCCGGAGGAAACGGGTCTTTGTTTTGCTGTCCGTTTGCCGTTTGGGGACGGTGGGTGAGCTGCAATGCGAGGCAAGGGAAGGCTAATTAATTAATTCCCAACCGACCTTGTCGTCAGCATCGAGCGAGTCAGCCGCGGGGTCGGTAGGTTGCGATACGCAGCTTTCGTCGACAAAAGGACCGGCTCGGCGTGAAGTGATCCCGAGGTCCAGACGAGGTGTCATGCCTCTTTGATCATAGTCGCTCGTCAACGTCTCACAACTCTGCCTGACGAGAACAACTCCTCTCCAAGCCCCCGATCACAACCGGATATCGGACTCCCGATGACCCGCAGCACTCTCACGACCCCCCGTCGGGTCCACCTCCCGGTAGCGGCGGCATATTCGTTTTCAATAGGCGCCCAGTTAAGTCGCGAATTACTAATGCACCGTGGTTCGAGGAAGCATCTAGCATTGTGGAGAGATGAATTAGTAAACATTTCTCGCAGTTTGAAGGGGGGGTAACCCGGGGGAGGAGCGGGAAAGCGGGAGGGGCGGTGAGTAACAAGTCGGAAGGGGACACTTGTGTTGTTTTGCTTACAGACACAGGACAGGTTGAAAGAGCTGTCAAAGGTGTCTCAGACTCAAAGCGAGGACAAGGCACATATATATCTTGGTCTTCCCCGGAGACTTCGGCCACTAACACCACATCCAGCCCATCACGCAATACACTCGCAATCTTTAGCAACCACACTCACACACTCTCGAAAACCTTATCAAATCCTTGTCAATCACTCTCAGTCACCATGTCCTACACACTCTACGACGCCTCCGTCTCCACGGCCAAGGACGCCCTCTCGGCCCTCTCCGCCGTCCTCACAAAGGCCGAGTCCCACGCGTCCGCCGCCGCCCTCCCCGCCTCCCGCCTCTACGAGGACATGCTCCCCCTGTCCTTCCAGATCTTCATGGCCACCGACGTGGCCCAGAAGCTCGCCGCCCGCGGGCTCGGCGTCGATCCCCTGGACCTCGGACGGGACCTGGACAACTTTGCCGCCATGCAGGCCCGCATCGCCCAGGTGCAGGAGGTGCTTGCCAAGGTCGACCGGGATGCCTTTGATGCCCGCGTTGATTCCGAGGTCACGATCGGGCTGGGCGCCGGGAAGGAGGCCAAGATGAAGCTCAAGGAGTATGTCAACGGGTACGCGATTCCCAACTTGTTCTTCCACACGACCACCGCGTACGGGATTTTGCGCAAGGAGGGCGTTCCTCTGGGCAAGATGGATTACCTTGCTCCCTTTATTGGAAAGTACGTCTCTCAGTAAAGGACTGTTTTGAGAGAAGGATGGATATTGGAGGATGGATATGCATCAGAGGAGGATCATGGGATATGAAAAGTCGCATACGCATACATGCTTGGGGACGGTGCTACGAATAGACTCTAGGCCAAGTCATGGTTTTGAATAAAAAGTAAAACGGCACATTGTTTGTTAGTCTATCGGGTGACCATGTAAGCGAGATGTATGAACGTGTACTTCGTATGACGTGCGATATCAACACGTAAACCTCCAGTCCATAACACAAGTAACTATTTATGGCCCAATTCTTGTGATAATTCAATCAAGCAAACCATTTCAGACGAATCATTCATATGAATAGAAATAAATTATAAAGGAAACCCAAACGTTGACTCAATTAAAATGCAAGAAAATGACAATTAGTCCCAGTTGGCTCTAGGGTAACTCGCCTCGCAATGACGCCCCTCCATTTCCGTCGCTCGCCACTCTGCTGACAATCTACAAGTCTCTCACCAGCACCAACATCATAACCACAACCACATCCACAGCCACCAAAGCATTGGCACAATGTCCTATCACTGGTGGGCGCTCCGACTAATCCAGTCCTTCGAGGTATCTTCCCACCCTCCTATCCCCCAGACAATCGCGATTTGCTAACATTTTCCCTCCCAGGACCGAATAGTCACATCCGTACGCGCACCGCACCTTCAACTTCCCGCCCACGATCCCCCAACTGACCAACAACCCCCTTCCAGATCCTCAAACAACCCGGTTTCCACCGCGCCGTCGGCAAGATCCACCGCAAAATCGACGAGGCGCAGAACGGTCCCAACCCGAACGAGCCGATGGCACCTGGCGAGGCGACGGGTACGTGCAAAGCGGGGAATAACAACAACATATCGACCGCAGGCTGACATTTGTCCTGGTCGTCTAGCCGAACCGAATCCCGACGCGAGGAGGAGCCTGTTCGCGAAACACTTCTTTGACGAGCTGAAGAACCAGTTTGTGGGAAAACCGACCGATTTGCCGCCTGACAGTCGACCGAAGAAGTGAGCGAGACGGAGATACGCGGGAAATATCAAAAGGAAAATGGCGTATTGGCGTTATGAACTCGGGCTCCTCAGAGCACTCCCTTCCGAGCGAACCCATCACGAAGCAGAAAGCGGCGAACAAGTCTTATGCGCTATCGACACGGTATCCCCTCGACCAGTCCCACGAGATTCGACCTTGAAACAAGCTATTCTGTTGGAACAGAGAGCAGTCGCACCTTTGCTGGATCCCCACGGCCGGCTATCAAAGCATGGCAAGATGGGAGGCTGTTTTGGTCGTGCACAAGGTCGTGTGATGGAGCCGCGACCCAGTTGTGAGACTTACTCAGTATGAGGAGGTAGAGGTGCCTAGTCTTGGCCGCACCAGTAGGCCGCTGATGACATGGCTTTGCCTTGGAGTTCTATGGGCTGTCTTTGGGGCGTCAGGTTGGGTAGAATGAGCCTTGGAAGCTTTTTAACCAGCTTGGGATCAAGCGAGAAGAAGATAGCATTGCAAAGGGAAGTCGCCTCATCCTTGCATCTCTGGATTAGGACGATGCCCTGTATTGTGGCCACGCCCCAAGAGATTTTGGGACATCGGCAATACTAGAATTACATGTCTACCTGCTACTTGGGCATTTGAATCATGCGTCTTGGACTTGGCCATCACCAGTTCTGCGGCATGAAGCCGAGAACAGATCAGAGGTTCTATTGACGCGGCCATCATGGAAGCTCAGCGACGCCTTATCAAGGCTCGTGCTTGCAGGGGACTGGAAGACAATGTCGCCACCACGAGCCGCTGAGCTGGGTAGGTCAGTTAATATTGATGGCATTTGGACCTAGATAAACCTGGATATAGTAACACGTCTAAGAGGCATAACTACCTACCGAACTTGTTCGAACCTTTAATTACGGGCACTGTGCCCTTCGAGAATACGTTTGATGGATGATCTGCAACTGGGTCAATTCACATTCATTCACGCGTAAAGGAATGAGTGGTACCATACCTCTGCTCACTGTACTTTGTGCGTCTACGCATTGACTTGCACCATTGGTTGTAAGAGAGTTCCGAATTGGCTGGAATCCCTCAGGCAGCAAATTGACCCCAGTCTCCCCAGTTGAACGGCAGACCAATGTCAAGATTCGCTTCAAGAGCATCCTCGACGGCGTTGAGATTAAAGTTGGGATCAATGTGCCCGAACACGTCTCGTCCAGAAATGGCATCGACGAGGGAAAAGTCGACGGCATCGACGCCCACATTCGAGCTCAGCGTCGAAGACTCGGTGACGGGCGGCCCGGTGGTCCGCGGCGTGGCCTGCGACGACGGACCGGAGCCGGGCGTCTCGGGCGGGGGAGGGGTAATGTCCTTTGTGAGCGTGTTGGCGGCCCTCTCCATCTCCTTGAGCACCCGCTCGCCCAGACCGGCCACGACGCTGGCGCTCCAAAAGTACTCGCCAAACTTCCTCAGCATCTCGCAGTTGCGGTTGAAGGCGTGCATGGCCCGCGAGCGGAACATGGGCAGGCGGCTGTGGCGCATCTTGCGGTACTCGACGCTGAGGGCGAGGGATACGGCGTACGGAACGAACGGGACCGGGCTGAGGTTGTCGCGCGGGACGGCGTGGGCGATGCGCTCTGCCGCGAGGGAGCGGCGCGCGTTGGCAGAGGCCGGAGGTAGAGTCGACGCTGCGGTTCGCGTTCCGGGACGGGGCAGTCGACATGATAGGATGATGACGGCGTGGTAAAAGGTTTCGATTGTTGCTGTCTACTGTTAACATGACTCGCAGTGGTTGACGAGAAAGACGTACCGATCAATGGCGTGGCAACCCTGAGAGCGCCCGCTTCGACAATCATGGCCTCGAGAACCGGCAGGTCAATATACGACACCTTTTCGATACCCGAAGCCTCGGCACTCGGCCCGGGACGATAGAGCTCGATGACCTGGTCGAGGTACTGGCACACGGAAAGCAGAAGACGGAAGCACGGCGGACGGTTCCTGATGCAGCCGTCCAGGTTCGCTCCAATGTCCCGTTCGTGCATCAGGCAGGGCCTCCCATAGAAGGCGGCGTTGATCCGATCGACGGCCCACACGGCGCAGAAGAGCGTCTCGAAATCGGCGCCGTTGGCCGTCTCGTAGCGCAAAAGGTGCAGGCCGAGAGTCTGGATGTGATGCACAGCCCGGCCGCCGAGCTGGGCGGGGAGATCGGCCTCCTCGGCACTGCTCGGCTGAGTGTAGAGCGAGAGCATCACCAGAGCCCTGATGTGAATGACCCTGTCGGGGATGATGCTTGTTTCGAGGACGGCCCGGACGGCGGAGGACACGGCCTGCATGAAGTCCTGGCAGGAGAGAGGCGTCGACCCGCGGTCCTTGAGCACGAGGTACTGGGCCATTTCCGGGTCGGGAGCCGCGGCCAGACACACCAGCTGGCGCATCACGATGTCGTTTGGATTGTCCGAGGTGCTGTCCACGGCCGTCTCTGGGATGACGGGAAATATCGGATGCACCTTGTTGAGAAACAACTGCTTGAGCTTCCTATACTCCCTAGCCGGCGGAAGACACGACAGGCAGTGCTGCTTGACAAAGGGAAGCAGGAACTGGTCCATGATCTGCGGCGGGCGCGACGTGACGAACTGCGACCCCTGGCCGGAGCCGGGGACGGCCGAGGAGAGCCATATGCCGACGTCGCCCTTTTGCGAGGTGGCGCGGGCCGAGGCCGATCCCGTGGCCTCGACGAACATGCCCTCCGGGTTCAAGTCGCCGACGAAGCGCGACGACTGCGGCTTGGAGGCGTTGAGCGAGGGCGGGTTCCCCGGGAGGCTGACGGGCTGGGGAGACGGCGGCGGCGGCTCGTCATAGCGAACGGCCGAGGAATTCCTCCGGGACGCGCCGCCGCTGATGCTGTCGATGCCCGGGAGACGAGTCCTCGAGGCGGGGTTGAATCCCGTCGAGGAGGGGCTGCGTTTGAACGAGTTAGAAACAAGCAGAAGAGTGAGACACACAACTGAGACAAAGACGTACGAGGTTTGCGAGGGGGAGTCCTGGCTGGGCGGTTCCTCGGACGGACGCGGCACGGCGGTGGGCTCTTCATAGTCGTCGGCATGAATGCATCGTCTCTTTTTTTTTTGCCGTCTGCCATCAGCAACAAAACAAAAAGATAGACACTCGGGAATAGGTCAGTCTCACCTTTCTCCGTCGGCACGCGCTGCAAGCATGCTGAACCTGCTTCCGCTTGACGGGCAACCCCCCGCGATTTGGATCCGAGGCGACAAACTTGACCTGCTTGGAATGCGAGGGCATCATGTTTGGGATAAATATATATATATAACAAATAGAAGGAAAAGGAAAAAAAAGCAATTATTACAAAGGAGCCATTGGGGGAATTATCGCGGTGAAGAGAAGGTCTCGCTTCGGTGTGGGCGAGTTGGTTCCGGTTTGCTTTGCGCCCACCGGCTAACAAAAGTGAGCAGGTGCGAATGATGCGATTAGTCATCCGAGTTGGTGCGTGTGCATTTTCATCATGTGGTGCGAGATGCGGTGTCATTTTGAGTTGGCTTGTGAGAGCACTGAGCGAGGGAATCGTGAGGGATCAGGACACGAGCAGAAAAACCAAGTTCCTTGTAGCAACATCATGACTCTAGCAAGATGACATGATTTGCCGTTTTTTGGACTTCTGGGCGCCGTGTTTGCTTCACGCCACTTTTTTCATCCATCCAGTAACCTTAAGACGCCACTTGCTTGCTTGCTTGCCGTCCTTCACCTGGAAAAGTCGACGTCAGATATTCCAGAAATAAATCGATGCAGGACGAGACGAGGGGGTCACTTGTGGGGGAGAGGAGGAAATAACAGGGAGCCTCCTTTTTTTTCTTTCGACCCTTGGACCTTCACGCTTCGCCGTGCTTCTGCATGCACATCAAGACGGGCCACAGCAGAGGCGACCCGTGATGATTTTCCATGTGGGGAGGGGAGGCTCTGTCGAGCAAATGAGGGCGCAGGGACGGGGGTAGAGAAACAACAATGTTTTCCCTTCGTCGTGCGTCTTTGCGGGATAGACGTCTGGCCCCTTGACGCGTTCCTCGCATGCCTTTACACGTATCTGAGAGGCTGCTTCTTGTTTTGCTTGTTATTGTAAACAAATACACGTCTTGGTCGGGTAGCAACCCCTGTTGGAGCGAATGAATGATTATCCACAGCCGTGAGGGCGGCTTTCGAGTCTTTTTTTTGCAATTCTGAGACGCGGTAACTGGGCGATCCGGAGCTTTTACTTCTCACTGCGCACACCATTGTGAGTTTCCACATTCTCGCCATTCCTCAGGACCCTTTTTTTCAGCTCTCTCAGCTCCCTTCTGACCCCCCCTATCCCTGACATTTCCCGTCCTGGGCTTGGGGGTCACTATCCGAGGGAGAAAACGGCGCGAACATGAAGATTGGCAGCCCGTGAATCAGGCCACCTCCCCCGGCCGTGAACATCAGCACCAAAACCTCCGGCCTGGGATTCACGGTTTTTGGCAGACTTGTCAAGTCCAAATGGCCCACCCACACAAACAAGATCCCCCCCCC
>JAMQMW010000188.1:25657-37870 GCA_024115155.1 Thelonectria blattea
GCGAAAGCGGGGCCGCACCGTCGGCATCCCGGACAGTCAAGCAAGACAAGCCCCTCTTGGCGCTAAACCGCGATAGGAAATGTGTAAACAAATGCGCCGCTCCTCCTCGTCCACACTCAACAGGCTGTCGCGAAACACGTCCTCCCACCTTCGCATCCCATGTTTACCGGGCGCTTTCACGCATTGTGTCTCATTGTCCGTCTTTGTGAGAGAAAACCCATATCAGGGGCCCCTTTCCGCGGCCCTTTTCTTTTTTCGTCCGACCGCCCACGACTTTTGTTGGCCCGTCTTTTTGCTTGCCTTAGGTGGTTTGTTTTACACGTTACAACAGTCCGCCTCCACCACTACCAGGACAACCACCACCATATCATGGACAACCTCGACCTGCCCATTGCCCTGCGGCGGGCACGTCGTGGAGCTGGGACCTCTTCTTCGTCGTGTCCCGCTGCCGCTGCCGCAAAAACCCCGCGAAGGGGCCTGAAGAAGCGTGTGCGCATCTCCGACCCGGGCCCCTCCAGCGGCTTGACGCCCATGATCCGCCGCGTGGCCGTCAGGAACACCCCCAAGCGCCGCCACTCCTCGGCCGCCCCGGCGGGAGCCGAAGGCAACAATAACGACAACAATGAGGACTCGAAAATGAGCCTTCCCCACAGCGGAGAAGTCACCTTCCTCCCCCTCCGCCAGGTCCTCGACGGCCGCATCCAGCGGCGCATCCGCCGCAACGGCCTGAGCGAGGAGATGAACACGATCCAGCACGAGAAGCGCAAGCGGGCGCAGGAAGCCAGGGAGGAAATCGCCCGCCTGAAGCAGGAAGTGAAGGCCCGCGACCGGGAAATCTACGAACTGCAAAACGCAACCATCGTCATGGACACGGAGCGCGTGTGGGATCTCGAGCAGCAGGTCGAGCATCTCGAGGAGGAGCTGGCGAGGAAGACGGCTGCCATGTCGGCCGCGCAGTCGGAGCAGAGTCGGGGCCGTAGCTGGACGACGGCTTCGAGGCCTGATCCGTTCGCGGCGGATGAGTTTATCAACTTGCTTGCTGACGAGGACGAGTTTGGCGACGAGACGGTGGCGCAGTTGGCGTGTAGTACTCCCTCGAGGGCGAGGTCTTCGTTCCCGACTCCTCCTGCTACCAGTCCTCCCATGCCCGGCACGCCGTGTTTCCGCGCCTCAAGATCTACTCCCGTGTCCCACATCGGCGTGCAAGTCTCCTTTCCGGACCCCAGGCAAGAAGGGCTGGAGGCCGAGATGGCCTCGCTCAACCGGGAAGTCAACAAGCTCACCGACACGCTCGACTCTTACAAGCTCCTCAGCGACCGCCTCCTCAAGAGAATCTCGGAGCAAGCACCCGAGCTGAGCAAGAGGTCGCCAGACGACCCGCTCGAGGACCTCGAGACGCTCGTGCAGCGCCTCCTGCGATCCATGTCGGACCGCACCTGCGCCCTCGACCACCTCAAATCTTCCATCGGCGCTCTAGGCTTCGCGGGCGACGACGCCTCCGAAATGGTCACCTCCCTCACCTCGGGCTTCCGCGCCGCCCGCCTGGAACTCGAGTACCTCACGCCCGGCGAGATCACCCTCCCGCTCACCTCCCGCGGCGCCGAAGTCCTCGACCTCATGCTCACGCGCCTCCGCGCCATGGCCAAGCGCGCCAAAGAAGACGAGGACTCCATCGACGAGTACCACCAGATCGAGCTCTCCCTCCGCAAGCAGCTCGACGCGCGGGTATCCGTCATGGACGGCCTCAAGGCCGAAATGTCCAAAGCCGAGTCCCTCCTCGGCGAAAAGATGGCGCGCATCCGCGACCTCGAAGTCGCAAACGAGCGGCTCCGCGGCGCCGTCGACGGCTACGTGCGTGACATTTCCGAGCTCGAGAAGCTCATCCAACAGATGGAGTCGGACCACCGCGACGCCAAGGCCACGCACCACGCGCAACTCGAGTCGAACCGTCGTGTGCTCTGCAAGAAGGAGGACGCCGTCGCCGAGCTGGAAACAAAGCTCGAGGCCGCACTGCAGCGCGCCGCCGATGTCCAGCGGCAGGTCGCCGAGCTGCGCGAGGGTCGTGACGAGGAAATCGCGGGAATGCGCCAGCGACACGGACACGACTTGGCGGTTCGCGATGCGCGGGCCGTGGAGCTGCGCGGGGAGATTGATCGCGCAAACGAGGCGTTGCGGACGGCGCACGAGACGGTGCTGGCGCTGCGCGTAGAGAATGGCGGCTTGCAGACCGAGGTGGACGGCGAGCAGAGCAGTGCAAAGGCCGTCGTCGGGTCGATAAAGGGGGAGCTGCAGCGGCTGTTGCAGATGAGCTCAGATTACCTCAACGCCCCGAGGAAGCGACCGCGGAGCGACGACGACGACGCCGAAGAGGAGGAACACGAGGCCGAAGAAGAAGCCGAAGCCGGCACACCGCCGGGATCTCCGCCCAGTGAGGCGGCTCGACGGGAATACTTTGCCGGGGGATTGGCTCGCGGGCGCAGTCTGAAGAGACGCCGTGGGTACGACAGCGGCATGGGCTTGTTGGAAGAAGACCAGTCCGAGATGTCGATGATTTAGCATGTTTGTTTGTCACTTCACTTTCACTACACTACACCATGCGTGCGGGAGGGAAAACGGATCCGGCGTTTGTTGTTTACCTTCGTTTAATAAGAATAGTCTCCTTTGTAATCACATCTGCCTCCAAGAGAGAGGCTTGAATACAGTCATGTTTGGATACTTCGCTTCTGCGCCTCCTGCTCTTTTGATCTGTCATCACGACCCTAGACAAGTGATAGCCCATCGCTCCCATACGTCTGGAGAAACCTCCACTGAGATTTGTAGTCTGGCGTCAGCGGCAGATCCAGCAACAGGGCTCGCAGCAATTCAATGGGCATGGTGTTCGCCTTCAAGACCTCGTCGTGAAACTGCTTCTCGCCCATGACGCCACTCTCCAGGACCTCCCCTCTCAGCGCAAACAGCTGCAGGGCGCCAACCAGGTACCCGATCTGGTACAGAGGCGCGTACTCGCCGCTGAAGGACCTCCGTACCTCGGCCTCGGCATTGGAACGCTCGTGACCGACCCAGTCAACGAGCAAATCAACGCACTCGGCCGGTGTCATCTTGCCGAGGTGGAAGTTGAGCGAGAACACGACGCGGGCACAGCGGTGCATGCGCCAGAACAGCGTGCCGATGCGGTCCTCTGGCGTCTCGAAGAAGATGCCCATACGCCAGAAGACGAGTTCCCAGTACATGGCCCAGCCTTCCACGTAAAAGGGCGTGTCGAACAGTTGGCGGTGCGTGTTGTGCCGGTCGGCCATGTAGAGCTGCAGCCGGTGGCCGGGGACCATCTCGTGAAAGGCCGTGGCGCGGGAGAAGTGACGGTTGTTGCCTCGCATCACCATTTGCTTGTCTGGAAGGCTCATGCCGGCCGTTGGGTACGAGACGATGATGCACGGCCCGCCGAGGAAGAAGGGCGACTCTTTCTGCCGCTGAGCCGACATCATGAACATGCGGTATGTCTCGTCGCACACGTCGGGCACCGTGACGAGGTCGTGCTCCTTGACAAATGCTGTGCCTTCTCGGATCAGTTTCTTAACGAGCTGTGGCTGCTTTCCCGGCGGCTCGTGCTGCTTCTTGACATGGTTGAGGGCTTCCTGCCAGGTTTCATAGCCCAGCTCCTTGGCGGCCTTTGACATCTCCTCAGAACACCATATATACATAGTGTGTGCATGTCTAATGAGCTCTTCCGGTGTGTATAGAATCAACTCTCTCTCGAGCTCGACAACTAGTCGACGCCTCCCAATGAGATCGCCTATGATCTGATCCGGCTTGTCCTTGAGGTGCAGCTTGCCTTCTAGAGTCGAAATGTAATCTGACAGCGCAGCATCTGCGTTATGCCAGGGAGTGGTTGCCCACCAGTCAAACTCGGGGTCGTATGAGTGGTAGAACTGGTAGTATTCTTGTAACTTCTCGCGGAGATTGGTGAGGGTCTGGATTGACTTGTAGATGACTTGTTTCGGAGTGTCCTTGTCTGACTGCTTGAAGCCTTGGTGAGCTTTGTGCACCTCTCTTCTGATTTCGTTCAGGTCTTGGGCAGCTTTGGATCCTGGCGTGTCTTCTACTCGCTCACGCGACTCACACAGAGCCACTATCAGCTGGGTAAAGGGAATCAAGGCGAGGCAGGTATCATCCCTCTCTAGAGATAATCGCTGGCGCTCCCGCTCGAGGAAGTTTTGTAACAAGAGATAATCCACCTGGTCGGCCCGCGAAAGGGTATCGAATGGGGTTTTCTGAAGTGATGAGAGCTCAGATCGGTAGAATTCGTCGAGTCGTCCGAACCGGGTTATGGACGCGGTGATGTGATAGAAGTCGAGAATATCATTCAGGTCGGATCGCACCCTTCGGATGCGGTCCTGCATGGCTTCATGCTGGGAGTCGATGGGGATAGAAGACAAGTCTTCCCAAGAGTTGTGCATGGGGGAATTCATGGCGGGAAATTTGAAGCTGACAAGAATGATTGCACGAGAGGATATGCAAAGGGCAAAATGTCAAGAATGAGGGGACGGGAAACTCTGGAAGTGGTTTCCGAAAGGCGGCGGGGGTCTTGATTGTCATGGAGAGCAGCTTCCCAATTGAGAGCCCAGAACTGTGAGGATGACGACCACCTGCAGACTCGTGGGATGCACTGATAAGCACCCATCCATCGTCCAGGTTGGTTGCAGCGGATGCCGGACCTCCGACAGCGGCCATCAGCGCTATCCATTAGCGCGCATGCCACCAATCGCCCCGCTCCCAGCGCATGCGTCCCCTAAAAGGAACCCCCCGCCGTCTGCAGTTCCCCGATCCTCCAATGAGAGCCATGGATCTGGATGTTTCATGATGCGGAACAGCTGAACTGAAGCTCCCGTCTCCGTCTTCGTCATCCCGTCTCCTTCCCCTCAACACCTCGCGCGTGGCATCCCGTGACATGCTCTGGACTCGGCCGTCATGACATATCGTCCACCATGTGAGTCTTCTCTTCCAACATGCAACATGCCCTCCCAAGCTAACTCCCCAGGATTGAGCCGTCGATTCGTATCCGCCGGGCCATCCACGCCAACGATGCCACCCTGCTCCGTCGCATCCTCAAGTCGCATCCCTCGCTCGTCCACAACCCCGACTCCTCCCCGGCCGGCCTGTCCAACTCGAACCTCCACCTCGCCGCCTCCCTAGGCCACCATGATATCTGTGCCGTGCTCCTCGAAGCCGGCCACGAAGACCCGTGTCCCGCCCTCAATGAGCACCACCAGACGGCCCTGATGCTCGCCGCCAACGCCGGCCACACCGACGTGGTTCATCTCCTGTGCGAGACGGACAAGAGTTGCATCCTCCGTCGCGATATCCGCGGTCGCGACGCCATCATGGAGGCCAGCCTCGGCGGCCACGACACCATCCTCCAGCTGCTCCTGACGTACGTCCCCGGTGGACCGTCCGAGGCGGTGCGTCGCGCCGACATTGAAGGCAACACGGCACTGCACTTTGCTAGCGGCAACGGGAACCTGCTGGTGCTGCGCACGCTTCTCGCCGCCGGCGCCGACGTGGAGAAGCGCAACGTCTGGCACTGGACTCCCGCCGCCTACAGCGCCACCGTGCAGGCCGAGGTCTACCTCAAGGGCCTGGTGTCCGAGGTTGCTGGGAAGCGTCAGCACATGAAGAGGGTGGCTGAAGCCGCGGCGAAGAAGGGGGCTGGTCTTCGAGTTGTCGACATGAGCGATGACGAATGAACGTCTCGGCTGTGTCGAGAGGATGGGTTGAAGAGCGAGAATGATGTGTGGCCTGCTGGAACCTCACACAGGACAAGTGCAAGTCAAAGTAGGAGCATAGGCCCCGACTGGTCTTCGCCCTCGCTGTCTGACGCACTTGATTGGACATGACCGTGATGAACAAATTCTATACTTGGCGCTGGAGCGTTGCATGATTGTTACTTTATCGACCACCTATTCGCACTCTTTCGATGCATCTCGTCAGTGTCCAACAAACCTATAAGAACGCTGATATGTTACCAGTCTCTGGAAAGAATTCTTCAGGCTCTTGGCCCGGTTCATCCACAATTGGATGAGTTTATGCAGTCCTAGAAATGGCTTGTCTCAATGCTCATCCTCCATCCTTGACGAGTTCCGGCTCTTCACCGGCGCCTTCACGAGTTGTTTAGGTCATCCATGAGTTTCTTCGTCCGAGAAAGGAGGTCCTTCCTCATTCCTCACCGCTGCCTAACGCAAGAGTCAGAGAATCACGACTTGGCCATGACCACCTCATCAGATCGCTCAGCACCATCACACACGCCTCCCTCCTGACCTCTCGTCTGGAGACCATGCAATCACAGTCGGCGAAATGCAGCAACTCTCGATGTCTCGTGGGCGCAAACGCTCGACACACCGCTGGTCTCCAGGTGAGACTCTTTCGCGATGAGGCTACAGGTGAATCATGAGGCCCTCCTTTGTTTGCGCGCATGCCACCGATATCTCAGAACGTCATCTGGTCGGACTCGAGGGATCAAACGAGACCCCGCGCGTGAGGCAAGGCAAACCGTCAATACTTCATCAACTGGGTTGCCTCTCTCCTCTGCCTTGCGCGATGCAACTCTCGTTCTTACAACATCTTGATGCCATTACATCGCGCACCACATCTCCGTGACATAGTACCAAAGCCTCCCCGTATCCCGTCCAGCTGCCTATTGCAAAGACCACACATGTCCGGTACCGCTCCCGTCCGCCATCGAAGAATTCACGTCGACGCCGGCTTCTTCCCCGCGCCCGCCACGAAGCTCGTCATCACCCAGCACCTGAGAAAGGTCGCTGACCCGCCTCGTTGGGCGTGGATCATCGTCGGGGCCTTCTTTGACGAGGAGGAGAACGTCGTTTGGAGCACAGAGATCTTTGCCAGCCAGATCGACACCCAGGAGGTGCTCGACGAGGAGAGCGAATCCGCCGAGAACAGCGACTCAGAGTCAGAAGCCAGCTGGGAGAACGAGGAGGAGGCACATTCAGAGCAGAGTAGGTCGCTGATTCGTAGACGCGAGACATTGCTGGCACCGACGAGGTGGCGTTAGACGTCTATATAAGGCTTTACATCTGGACGGCTTGTTGACTTCACGCAGACTTTTGCCCCCCTCAACTTCGGGATCATCGACAGCCAAGCTACCTCAACCCGCAACCCCAACACCACGTCCCGCAGCCCTTCTACACACGACCCTTTGCCTACGGCAACTACACAGACGGCGTCTCGATTTTCCCTCCTCCCACTTGGGATCCCACTCGCCAAGGCCCAGTTCCAGGCCACTGGCAAGCGACGTTTGACCAGGCCTCCCGTCGTTGGATCAACACCTGGCAGCCCTTTCGCTGAGTTATTCTCGTCTCAGTCACACCTCTTCCCTATCTTCTACCTTTACAATGCCCGGCTGGAACCCAGTCACCGGGCGAGATGCCTCGGGCGGCCTCCCGGCCCTCGCCCCCGTGGGAGCTCCGACTCCCGTCCCGGGTCAGCCCTACATCCCTCACACTGGCGGACCTGGCTATAACTTTGCAGCTCCCCAGCAACAGTACGTCGCGTTCCCGCCCATGGCAAACCCAGCCATCATCGGGGCTCCCCTCCAGGCCCCCGTCGCGGGCTTCACGGCGCCGCACACCTTCTCGACGCAGCCCAACGGCAACCTCAACGCCTATGCCCGCCAGCCGCAACCCGTGCCCAACATCGACCCGACCATGCCGGCGGCGCAGATGACCAACTCTTCGGGCGGCGTCGGCTGCGAGCCGGGATACAACTACTTCTTCCCCGCCGAGCACACAAAAGTGCACGTCTTCAAGAGCGACCAGCCGCCGTGGACGCTCCCCGCCAACGCGCAGATCCCCTTCGTCGCGAGCCACGTTCCCTCGCACACGACCTTTGCCGAGCTGCTCAAGGGGTTCGGGTGCTACAACCCTTCGCCCAAGAAGAACAAGTGCTTCGAGATTGTCAGCGGAGGGAACGGGAAGTGGTACAAGGGGTGGTCGTTTTCGGGCGATGAGAAGGATGTTCTCAAGCAGACGCTCAAGGATGTTGGTTGGGACAGCGAGAGAACCGGTGCTCCGGATGCGAAGCCTGTGGTTTGTCTGTGGTTTTGCAAGAACTGAATAAGCATCACTTCGCCATGGCGACGAGAGGGGGACCATGGTTATGTACCCTACGTGGTGGATATCAGGAAGACGAGAATATGATAGTGCAAGACGGAGGATGCGAGTGAATGGGGATTCTGATTGTAACTAGGCAGTCTTTTCTCTTGCGTTATGAGCATACGACGTTCATGGTATGAGACGACGAATCAAAATGTCTTATTCCCAGTACGAGACGATGACGTGTGCCTTTGAGACAATGACTGGGTGTGCGAGGGTGCGTCTACTTACCAGATCAAGCCCTAGGCCTCCGGTGATCACGCCAGAACTGTGCTTTGGTAGGGTTGCTTATCGAGGACTGCTCGTCTTGAATTGAAGCTCGATGATTCAGTGAATAAGTTAATTCCATCACCTACATGGAACTTTAGGCAAGAAATGGGCACAGTAGCTACGCGAAATCCATCCAAAGGCAATGTCTATTCTTCCAGAGCATTTTTGTGAGACAAAGATAAGGCCCGTGATATTTTCTTCACAAATTCAACAGTACATGGGAGACATACTTGTTACTCAACTGTCAGTGAACAGCCCTCGACAGGCTGAGCTGAGACATTCTTGTATCAATGTGCCATTTATGTCACGATAGAGCGGCAGGCACTCTCAGCGTGTCCTGTGATCTCATTCATGCCAGTGGCTGAAGTCACACACAGATATTAGAACAATAATTCATAAACGTGATTCTAAGACCATGTTGTTAGCTTATTGGTCATTTTCTGCCTACCTACCCTATGTATGTAGGTAGTCCGGTATTGTCAACTGCAATATAGCATCAACAAAAGACATTGCATTGAATTTAATGAAGTGCCTCGTATGTGATAACTAATAAATGATGTCGTACGTATTACTGTTATAAATGTGACGGAGTAGCTGCACGCCTTCCGCTTAAGTTCGCTCTCTCTGGTGAACATCCCTTTTGTTTAGCTGATGAGTCGGTTTATGAATCAGGGCATTTGCTGAACGAAGCATGTACGCTGCCTGACCAGGCGTTGAGAACGAGATGAAAAAAGGAATCACTAGGCAGAATATCCTTATAACGACTCACTTCATTATTGGCACATTTCGACACTCCCATCACCTCAACACTTTGGACAATCTTTCTCCGGGAACTCCGAAACCCGAAAACAAGTTGAGTTTCCCCCGAAGTCTGAACTAATTTCCATCTTGGCAGACGGAGCATCCGAAGTGCTGGGCTGACGGGAGTGTGTATCCCTTGGACGACAGGCGTGGTGTGGGCTCGTCCTCGATGCATCCAACTCGCTTGCTGGTCGCCCGTCGACTGCATTCGAGCGGTTCCGACTCTGCTGTCCAGACAGACCACGCTCATGTCGTTAGCCCGTGAGGCATTTTCCAGAGTTGAGTTTCATCTAGGGGGTCGTCGACGGGCGCTTCTCCGTGGTCGACGGTACGAGCCAGCCGAGATTTGACAGGTCCAACCTCCCGGGGCTCGCTACTGACAAGCGGGCGTTGCATACCGAGGACTTGGCTCGAGGTGGTCGTGGGGGGGTTTAGGCAGCACTTTAAGAGATTCTGGGGTAGATATCAACCTTCTTGTCTTGGGATAGTTTGGGATGGGCGTGTGTTGTTGTGGAGGAGCTCAGGTGCTTTGTGGGGAGGATGATTTCGGATGCGGCTGAGGAGGATCAACGACTTGAGGATCGATATGATTCGATAGTGTCATAACCGGCCTATGCTTTAAAATAGGTTGCATGAGGACATCTAGTCCAAGTGCCTCGTTGAGGTCGCCGAAGGTAAAGTGGTTTACACCAAGATGGCATTGAGTCAGTTTGGCCCTGCCGTGATTCCGAAGGAAAGCTGATTCATACCTAGGTAGCCAAGAGAATCCGAAAACCCAGTCTTGCCAATACCTCACCTGGGGCGAAAACACCCAATATCCACCGGCGTTCGCCGTAGTCACAGAAACCCATTGGACCGGGATATCGGTCAGATGAGGCTCAAGGTCTTTTTTCCTGATGCCCGATTCCCAGCCAGGGATAGGATATTATTCGTACCCAGCCCGCTTCAGCGAACAAGGATGTGCTAATCAGATGCCCCTTCGGCCCCGATGTGGGGAGCGGGCGTGATGGTGGCATGAGGAGAAGTGCCGGCAAGGAAACGGTGAGAGGGCGCCATGATGTCAGGGGCGAAGACGAGAGGGCTGGAAGAGGAATGAGGTGATTATGGACTCGCCGAGACCATTGAGAAAGAAGAAGGTACGAATGCAAGCATGCATCCAACTCGGAGAAAAAAAAAAAGAAAAACGAAAAAGATGCGTCCTCAACTCGTTCCAAGGAGGTGATCCTTGCCCTTTACCCCAACCGCCCAAACGAACATGGAAGATATATCCACATACTCCGCGTCGTCTCCACAGTCAACTCCAGGCAACAGAATTCTTTGGAGTGGGAGAGGTCGAGAAGAGGGACAGAAAGTAATCGCCTGAGGTATCCATCCAGGGGGGGCAGCCAAGACGGTTGAAATGCAACGTGGTGCGGCTCTGGGGTCTCACGACTCGGTTGAGCTGACGCGAGACCGAGTCTGACTTTTCTCCTTCAAGTGTGATCATCTCGGGGAAGAGTGAGGGGAAGGGAGGTTTGTGGGGTGTGGGATGAGATTATCCAGAGATGTGTTGAAGGATCAGGAGATGCAGGAGTGGACGACGCGCATGTGCTTGCAGATGAAAGACACAATCGCGTCGACACAATTGTGCTTTCGACCCGCGGCTGTGGTTCGTTGGCATGCTGGGGCGAGTAGGAAAAGCAAAATGGCTGCAACGTCATGACGAATGCCAATGTCTCTGCAGGTCTGGCGGTTGGCCGTTGGACGACCCAACCAAGAGCCACAATCGCCTCACTAGGCCGAATCTGATAGACGAGAAGACAGTGCCGGGGGAGGTCGAGAAGGTGGTCCGCTGGTCCATGTCTGCAGCTGTTCATCGTAGTGTGTCGTGACTACGAAACGAACTACTCTTACGAAGCCCATGGTGAATTCATGGTCGTTGGCTGGGGTTTCTCAACATGGTTCCCATGAAGCCTTCGAGACATCCTCCACTGAGACCCCACAGCACTTTCAAATGTTGTCCCTGTTTGCGAAGAGACGGTGCGGCCCAAGGGGGAAAGATCGTCGACAAGAATCAAGGCGGTGGTTGTTGACAGTTTCGGTCATCCGCGATGCCACGCTCTTTGCGGTTATCTGTAGAAATACGAGTAGTATTTCCATTAGCCTGAATGAAGAGAGACTTGGACTTGGAAAGGGATGTCAAGCAATCGGATGGAAACGCGTATCTGGACCAACTAAGAGACTTGATGGGCATAAGGGGTGGTCGTAGTCGACAACCATCTCCCCCTCCTTTTTACTCCAAGAGAAGTGAGCTTATTCACTGGAACCACAACCAGATCACGTTGTCCTGGGGCAATTAGGGAGGTGGCCGCTGATGAGATTCGTCAATTGAAGAGATGGACAGATGCGAAAATTTGGAGAAGGGATCGGGGAATAGCGCCCGCTCGAACCCCTCCGAAGCCGACTATTTAATTCTGCTGCCTTGAGCTTGTTTTTCGAGGCTTTGCTTGGAAGGGAAACGGGGAAGTGAAGGATGGACGGGAAGCAAGCGCATGGACGGACGGGAATAAAGGGACATATGTCTTGGATGGCAAGGGAAGTTGAATTGGGTTTGCACTTTCAGGGACTAGGGGTGAGTGAGGATGGTTGGGTATGTACCTAGAGTGGCTTAACGGGAAGACACAATGTTGTGTATCGCGACTAGAGGAAAGCACCATTGTGTCCAACGATAATGATGCCGCTGCCGTGTCACCCTGCTTCCGCTTACCTACGCAGCAAATGATCAATCAAACGAAGCCGCATCTTGAACATGAACATCCATTTTCCTCTGGGTCTAGGATCATCCCCTACCCCGGGCTCTCCCCCTCAGTGGACTCTCGGTGCATCCCCGACGGTCCATTCAAGATGCCGAGAATTCTGCTGCCTGGACTTGAAAGGTTACCGTACCTTTCTTTTCAGCCGTCTGATGGTGGCGTCTTCCCCGAAGAAAAAAAAAAAA
>JAMQMW010001874.1:4267-30468 GCA_024115155.1 Thelonectria blattea
GGAACGCAAAGGGGAGAAAAAAATTTGGTTCGGGCGTGTGGTGGGATGGAAGAGGCGAGACGAGTGAAGTTGAGAGCAGTACGGGTAGAAGCCGGTAAGTGGGGGTTGAACAGGTAAGAACTTCACAGAGAACTTCCAATGCTGCTTTTCACCAAGAGGATATCGAGAATTCAACAACTCAAAAGAACGAGAAAACAATTCAGATTACTTCCAGCAGGGTCAGCATCAATAAATAACCTAAACATTCGGTCGGCACTTGTCCCCCTGTCGACCAAATACCGACTCGTCCAGCAAAAGACCGTATCCTCGCCCCGCCTGTCTGCCCAACACGCCGCCTATCTCCGAAGACCGAGGACGGGAAGACACTTGCATGAGCAGGGAGGAATGAGTTGAGAGAGCCTCGAACAAGCCTCTACGAATACGCACGCCATTACGTCGTCTCCTTTTTTTATCAGATCCCGCACCAATCCCCCTCCAGTCCCCCTCCTCTCTGATCAGCCAATCCCGCAGACGACATTCCGCCTTTGCCTTGCTGACCGACTCCCCTCCACTCCCCCCGCAAGACCCAATAACTCCAATCCCGTTCCATAATCCCCGGCCCGGTGGAGTGCAACGGCCAATCAGGAAAATGGCCCTGTTTGCTTGTCAATTGCTGCCTGCTCATTCCGTCCTCGGACTTCCGAAGCCCGCTTACGTATGCCCGGCAATCGGCCCCGAACACCAACACCATCCGGCGGCTCAAAGGCTTCACATTCAGAGTACACAGCATTCGCTTAAATAGACATGTTCATTTACAGGTTCACAACACATTACATCCATGCTGTATATATACAACGGAGGAGAATCGCTCCGTCTCCAATAGTACAATTGCCACTCCGCTTCACCCCTTCCTTCGCTGTCCCGTCACCCCTCCCATTAGACATTCTTCTTCCTCGCCTCGTCGTACTCCTCCTCTTCGCTCTCCTCCCCGCTCTCCTCTTCCTGCTCCTCCTCTCCCTCCGTCTTGCGTCTCCTATTCTTCATGGCCTCCCGGATCTTGCGAGACGCCTCGTCAAACCCGCCCGCCGAGTCCAGCGTGGTAAAGGCGCTGATGGGAAACGCGCTCGACCCGAACCCGCCTCCGCTGCTGCTCGATCGGGAACGGCTGGCCCGTGACGGCGGCCGCGTGGAAAATATCCCGACCCGGCCAATGTTACTGAACGAGTCGTTGCGAGGAAGCGCCCGGCTGGACTGCATCGTGCTACGCCTGGACAGCGGCGGCGGCGTTTCCACGTCGAACCCGGTGCTGGATTGGTCGCTGTCTCTGCGCCTGTGCCTCTCGGGCGAGCTGGGCTGTCCCTCCGTCTTGAAGAAGTCGGGCACCAAGCGCGCCTTGTCGAAGTCGTCAAACATCTCGGGTCCCAGCGTGTTGATCACTTCCGTCACCTGCGCCGTCAGCTCGGCTCGTCGGAGCCGCAGCTTCTGGATGTTATATCCCGACGAAGGCCGCAGGCAGACCACGAGCGGCCTGATCGACTTCAAGATGTCCATGCCCACCTCGCCAAAGCGCAGCGCCGCAAACGTGATGCCGACCATCAGCGGCCAGACGCTAAAGTAGACCAACCAGAGCGGCACCCACTCAGGAGCGTAGCCCCAGAAGCGGTCGTGCCACACCTTGAGGACGATGAGGATCGAGTAGAAGTGGTAGAGCATGGGCGCAAACCCAATCGCGATGAGGATCTTCCACGTGGCCATGACATCGCGGCCGCGAATCTTGACAGTTGATCCAGCCAGCGCCGTCTTGGCCTTTTGTCGGCTGATGATCTTGGTGGCCACGAAGACGGGCGAGAACAGGAGAAGACCCGGGACGGTGCCGACGAAGAGAATGAGCAGCTTGATGGACCGGTAGATGATGAGGAAGATGACCTTGAGGACAGACATGCGAGCGTACTGGACCTGGTGATCTTTCAAGTTGAGATAGCGAAGGCGCGAGTTGTACTCCTTGACCGATTTAGACAGGCCAGAGACTCGTCCGTCGTCCTTGTACCGCTCGTACCCCATGGACAGCCTCCGGTTGAGCTCTACCACAACGGGAAGAGGCAACTTCTTGCCAGTAGGGTTGTATAGGCGGCGGGCAGCCTGGATCATCATCAGCGTGTCGTAGTTGGGAGCTGACACGGTGACGGAATTGAGGGCCTGGTAGACCGTGTCCAGGACCTGCCCGATGGCCTCTCGACGCTGGTTGTTGCGATACAGCTCGACGAGGTGCGGGGGAATCTCAAACGGAGCGCCAAACTCGACCACGGCACGCGACCGGAACTTGTGTGCGTGGAAGTAATTCATGCCCACGGGCACAATCTTGAGGCCGCAGTTTGGATCCTCGGCGAGAGTACCCAGGGCCATGATGGCGACACCGGCCTTGAGCGGCAGCAGCTCGGTGCGGTCATGGCTACCGCCCTCGGGGAAGATGCCGATGCAGCCGTTCGTAAGTAAACGGTTGAAGACGGCCTCGTACACCTTGGTCTGGTCGATGTGAGGGGCCAGCTTGTACTTGGTGCCCTTGTAACCTGGTGCAGGTCCCTTGTCCTGCTTGTTCGTAAAGTTCCCTTCGTCGTCGATGTCGTCGCGGCCCGTCATCTGCTGCAGAGCCAGCTTGCCCTTGAACGGACGCTTGACTCGGATTTCCTCAGGCCCGAGGATCTGGGCAATGTCGACGCTGGCGCCGGTGGTATTCTTGCCGGGCGGGAGGAAGAGCATGCCCTGGACCTCGCCCTCACCCTCGCCAAACTTTGTGCCGATGCCGCGGACGAGGGTCGGGTCGTTGATGGGATCGGGGAGGTAGACCGTGCCCTTTGCAGGGCGGGCGGCATCTTGGGCGCGGCCAACTGGCACGGAACCGACCTGGCGAGAGCCCCATCCGATGAAGCCGTGGACGGACTTTTGGGCGATGAGGAGGGAGACTCGGCGGTTGGCCTCGTTGCGGAGGGTTCGTTGGAGGATCAGGGCATCGACGAACTGCGGCGTGGCTTGTCAGCGTTCCCTGGTTGTACGAAATACCGAGCTTGACATGTGAGACGCACCTGGTTGGCATGAGGGGCGGCAACGAAGAGCACAGGTCCAGACTGCGGAACGCGCCATGCGCCCCTCGGCACCACCTCGCGGAAGAACATGTCGACGATGTTTCCGATGGTGTAGAGGAACAGGTCGTACTTCCAGTTGGGCATGGGATACAGCTCCTTCTGCCTCGGCGTCTTGGTGACGGCTTTGGAGCTGGACGCAGCCGAGGACGCCGCCGCAGCGTTCTCTTTCTTGACGGGTTTGGAGGCCATGGCGGGCGGACGGGGGAGGAGAAGAGAAAAGAATACACAGGATGTGCACCTCCTGAGGAAGAAACGGACAAGAGATGTACAGGTTATCTTCCTTTTTTTTTTATCCTTCTCCCGAGGAAAAGAAGTATTGCGCGCGCAGCCAGGCGGCGATGATGGCGGATTGGTTTGTGTGGACTCGTGGAGGAAGTTTTGGCGGGAGGAAAGCTGGGGCTGGGATCATAAAAAAGGTGGGAACTGGGCGAGGGCCTGGAACTAGCAAGGTAGAAACTTAACAGCCCTTGCAACTCTGTTGGATCATGGATGCGTGGTGGCGGGCACGAGTTTGCACCGGAAGAGTTGCCGTTGCGTCGAGGAGAGGAATGCCTTGTTATTGCGACGTGACTTTGGCTTGTGGTTGCCGTTGCCAGAGATGTCGCCATCTTGCGCGACTGCGTCTCCTGCCCGTGAGGGACTCGTTAGCTTACCCAACTCAACCCTATGACGAGAATTGGCCTCTATTATCCATCAAGTCCCTTGGGAATACGACAACTTGTCCGTCATCACTCCTCGTAACTACGATGCCATACCCATTCTCCAGCTTCCTCTGCTCGCAGCGTTATCAAGGGTACCTCCGGCTCTCTTGGCAGATACGGATGCTGGTCATCTCCCTTGCAGAACATCACTCCATTTCATCGGAGATCGGATACGGATTCAGCTACCCGTCACTTGTAAAGGAGCTCGGCCCGAGAGCTGTCTTCCTTGCAAATGGAGAAACGGGTGACGGTATTGCCCGTCGGCGGAATGCGTCAGTCTATCTTGCGTGGGAGGAGCGGGGTCGAACAGAGCTACGAGGCATGAAGTCGAACAAAGAAATCGACACTGGATGATAAAAGAAAACCCTCAAGCCCGTTGCGTGATACATATCCTCGGCCTCGATCTCTTGTTTACGTCAAAACTCGGTTCGAGATGTGAGAGGAATGACGACCAAATTATCCCTGATCCCCAGTGTCTGAGACATGCAGCCACAAACGTTGAAAGATTTCCACAACAGTCCAATCATAACCCCACGTCGCCCGCCACATGCTGCAACCATCCAACTTCGACCCTGCAGCTGCAAGTCGCTCAACTGATCTGCGACATCCAGACTTCGAGACGCACGCCCGCATTCTTGTTTGGCCGTGACCTCGACCTCTCTCTCTCCTCTGACTAGCCTTACCCCCCGGCTTTGTGGCACCCTGCAACATGGCTTCCCCAACAAATGCTTGCATCCCTCATGCAGCGGGAAAGCTTCCCTTTGTCTTCCTTTTTGGTTGAGGCCGGTTGAGTAGCCGCCAAGCCGTGGACCAACGGAACGGCACTCACAGAGGACGCCAGCGAATGACCTTTGTGACCCAAGCACTTCATTGTCACTGTCCTCATGGAGCCTTGATAAGCCTTCCCCTCCTCTGATATGCGTCTGACGTCATCCTTATCCTCACGGTTATCATTGAAACGGCCATAGCAAACGCGAGCTTACTTCTTCAGCATTGCTACTGACCCTCCTCACGTAAATCAAATCATCCAGATCGAATTCCTTCTTCACTGTCGTACTTCGTTTCATCATCGTCATTCATCCACACGTGCCACCAAGCCACCCCCTATCCCTTACTTCTTCCCTCTTCGTCGCGTCTTCTTCTCTGGTACGCTCGCTGTTCCGCCCTCAATCTCCCCCTCTCCGATCTCACCTCGACTTTCAAGCTCCTTAAGCTTCTCTTGCCCCGAGATGAACATGGTCAGATCCCTGTTCATCTCCTTCAGCTCGGCAACCTCCTGACGCAGCTGTTCGAGTTCCTTGGCTCGAGCCCCGTCCTCTATCGTCATGTGGTCGACTCGCTTCATCAAGCCTTCCGATATTCGTTTTTCTTCTTGTAGTGACTTGCTCAAGCTACGCGCTAGGTCCTCGCTCTTGAGGGCCTTCTTGTGCTCGCGAGCAACATCTCGCTCCAGCTGTGGAATCGTCTCTTTGGCGAGCGTCTCGTACTTGGATTCGAGCATGGCCGTTTTCCCCTTGATGCTCGAGATTTGAAGCGCTGCGTCCTCGGCAGCAGCTGACGCCATGGATGCCTTGTCCACCGTCTTGTTTATCATCTCTTCGTAATACGCTCGCTGTGATTCCAGTTGGCTTTGAAGGAGATGCGTATATTCCAACCCGATGCTGTCGAGCTTTGCTCGAGGAACGACATCCTCGTCCTCCTGGTGTTGATTGGGTCCGCCTCTGCTGGGAAGCTCTACAACTTTACCATCGCCCTTATCGCGGATGAGCCGATGAACCCACATGTCGCCGGCGTAGTCCCACACATGCTGTGTTTCCATCTCGAGTGAGAAACAGTGCGCCGTGTCCTTCCAGTGTTCTTTTGCGTGGCCTCCCTTGTAGCGCCCACACCCAACGTAACCACAAATGAGGCATATCCAAAGGTCGTCGATACAGTCGCAGACAGTGCACATGTTTGCTCCGGTTGAGCCAAATGGTTGGGCCGAGGGACTGGAGAGGTCGTCTGTTTCTGGCGGGGGGAGTGTGAACCTGCAGACTGGACACTTGGTTTTCTTCCAGTTCTTCAGACAGGTGCAGTGGAAAATATGAGAGCATGGAGTCGTTATCAGCCCATTCGTGTCGTCCATTCGTTCCAAACAGACAGGGCAAGTCGGGAGTTCGACAAGCTTGGGTGTAGGAGGAGGGAATGGTCGAAGAGTGTTCGATACGCCGAGGGAGGACAGAGGAGTGAGATTGTGGCTCAGCTTTCTCCGTGTTGGCGTCTCGAAAGTGATGCTCTTGACGAAGACAGCATGGCAGATCTGGACAGTTGTTAGTGAGTGATGCGACACAGGGCAAGCTTGTACCGAGGTGGCAGTACTTACCTGTGATGGAGTAAAGAGGAAACCGTCAAATGCTTTCCGCCATTCTTTCGCCTTTTTGCCGTCGCGAAACTTCAGTAGGATCAGGTTCCTGTTCAGATTCGAAGTCAAAACCATACGGCAGTGACTGATGTGCTCCAGCCACTTTGAGCCCAAGAATGCAACAAAGTCGTCCGGGGACATGGTCGCGGGGACGGCTGGAAGACAGAGGGTTGTGTAATCCTCATCGTTCGTCTCATCCTCTCCACCGCCTGCCTGGTCCTTCAGGCCCATGCCTTGCGTCTCCTCGCCGTCGCGGTAGAAGTGTACAAGACCCCATCCTAGCTCTGTATTCTTCGTCTCGATCGGAACGAACTCGGCCCGAGTGTCCGTGCCGGCGCCTGGAAATGTCGGTCCCAGTTCAGGAGCCGCGGTGGGCGCCATTCGACTCGATTCGCCGGCCATCGTGGCACCTGGTTGTAGGGGGATCGTCTCGATTCGCACACGTCCAAACCGCCAGTCTTGTACGGCCGTCTCCGGGCGGATTGCCGCGCTCGCAGATGGGGTCGGTAGGCTATTCTGTCGCTGCAACCACTGGCGCTCCGATACTATCTCGAAATTGCCTTCGGGTTGTTTTAGAGGCGCTCGCGGGGCTGCGCCGCAATCGATGATGCTCACGGTCGAGGATGAGGAGATTTCTGGTGATTTCTGCGTGGCGAGAGATGACGACGCTTTTGAATCGGATTGCCAAGTCTGTGCAACTTTGTGAAATGTGCTCTTTTCCGTTCGGGCATGGCAAGGCAACTCGTCGAACACAGAGGCATCGGAAGGCGGCAGCCAAAAGATGTTATCTGCTGTGTTTGCTGTGCCTTCCACAACCGGGTTCGGGGTCGGGTATAGCTCGAATTTGACGTGGTAGAAGTACGAAGGCATACTAGTAGCCAAGTCATCTGCGGTCGTGTTTCGGTCTCGGAAGTGAACGGATCTGGGTGCGCGAAGTTGTCGACGTGGTGGATGGTGAAGCGTGGGAGAGGAAAGAAATGGAGGCCCAGTCAAGGTGGTAAATAAGTGAAGAAGTGGCGAGTCTGAAGCGGGGGACTGCCGCAAAGTTTCATCCTCTTCTCTCCATGCAACAGCGTAACGAAGGTCACAGCCCAAAACAAATCATTTTACGCGCAGCACACGGGAGGTTCAAAGATTTCAAAGCCAGAATTTTGAAGCCCGCGTCGCGCGAAGATTCGCAGCCTAACCCCACTACAGCAGCGCCGGATGAAGGGTCACGGGAACAAGCTCTTGGGGGAACCCCTCACATCCACTAACCCCACCTGTCATGAATCACATGTCACTTTGTTGACGCAAGAGAGGCGTGTAATCAGATGAGACTTGAATTCTCTCAATGTTCATTCATTGCGTCGAGACGCTGGAGAACTGTTATTAACTAGATAGCATGCCGGGATGTTGTCCATTCCCGAACCTCCAAAACAACCATAAACGCCACTTTACTGGACCGCCAGTGCTTGTCATGAACCGTCGTCACTCGTTGAGCCGCTTACTGACCGCCACGAAGACGGAGGACCAGGTGGAGAGTTGACTCCTTCTGGATGTTGTAGTCGCTCAAAGTGCGGCCATCTTCCAGCTGCTTACCAGCAAAGATAAGTCGCTGCTGGTCAGGGGGGATGCCCTCCTTGTCCTGAATCTTGGACTTCACGTTGTCGATCGTGTCCGAAGACTCGACCTCCAGCGTGATCGTCTTTCCCGTCAGAGTCTTGACGAAAATCTGCATACCACCACGAAGTCGGAGCACCAAGTGGAGAGTAGATTCCTTCTGGATGTTGTAGTCGGAGAGAGTGCGACCATCCTCGAGCTGCTTTCCGGCGAAAATGAGACGCTGCTGATCGGGAGGAATGCCCTCCTTGTCTTGAATCTTCGACTTGACATTGTCGATGGTGTCAGAGGACTCAACCTCCAACGTAATCGTCTTGCCAGTCAAAGTCTTGACGAAGATCTGCATACCACCACGGAGACGGAGGACAAGGTGGAGCGTAGACTCCTTCTGGATGTTGTAATCGGAGAGGGTTCGGCCGTCCTCAAGCTGCTTTCCGGCGAAAATCAGGCGCTGCTGGTCAGGGGGAATACCCTCCTTGTCCTGAATTTTCGACTTGACGTTGTCGATGGTATCGGACGACTCCACCTCGAGGGTGATAGTCTTGCCAGTGAGGGTCTTGACGACTGGGGCACTGTCAGTATGTAACGGGGACGGGATCAGGAAGCGATGGCGACGTACAAATTTGCATACCACCACGGAGGCGGAGGACGAGATGGAGGGTGGACTCCTTCTGAATGTTGTAGTCGGACAGGGTTCGGCCGTCCTCGAGCTGCTTGCCAGCAAAGATGAGACGCTGCTGGTCGGGAGGGATACCCTCCTTGTCCTGGATCTTCGACTTCACATTGTCGATGGTATCCGAGGACTCGACCTCGAGAGTGATGGTCTTGCCAGTGACTGCGGCATGTTAGCAAAGGGATCCCCAAAGAGCGGTGGCGGGGAACTGACGAGTCTTGACAAAGATCTGCATGGTGGCAGTTGCTTGGATGGCTTGGAAAAGGTAGTGGAGATTCTTTGATGGATGTTGAAGGTTTCGCTTCGGAGAGTGGATGGAGGTGAAGTAGGAAGATGAAGGAGAAGAAGAGAAAGCGGAGAGGAAGAAGACAGGTTTAAGTACCTGGGGTGAGACCGTGACGAAGGCAACCGTTTGTCGGGGAGGCAAGCAGCGGGGGGCGCAGTGGCCGGATTCCGCCTGAACACAACAGGCAGGGAAGGCGCTCTCAGGTGCAGGGGGCAACCTCAAGTGATTCACTGCGACCAATAGCGGCTGTGCCAAGCGAAGGCTCCAGAACCCCGGAGCAGGCTAGAGAAGGCGCCACAATCGGGTTCCAGTACTTCAACCGCAGGCAGTTGTGGCGTGCGGCAACACGTACCCGCTACTTTGTATCTTATCTGGGTGGAGTCCATGGCCGGACCGTTCTAGTCTTGAGTTCCCAACCGCCCTGAACAGGCGGGCATGACTGATGTCAGAACGTGGCCGCCCATGCCATTGCGTTCGGAAATGCCATGAGTCGTAGCAACAACAAGGGAGCGCTTAGAAATCCGGGTTGGGCGATAGCCGCCATGGAGGGATAAAATTCTGTCAAAATGCGACCTTGCTCGTTTTCGCGTGGGGGCGAGTGCCGAAACAATCAGAGCATGGGAAATGCAGGTGTCTTTCGCTTTGTCGATGGTGTCATGGATATCGCGCTCACTCATGATCCGACGACGAACTGGCAGGGACTGAAGAAGCGGGGACAGAGACGAATGCGACACCGCAGACCGCCCTCCTTCTTAGTCGGCTTGCCTTATCTCACTCACACCCCCAATGTCAGGCTGGAATCGCTGGAGGAGGCTATCGTCAGGACCAGAGAGTCCGGAACGTCTTGCGTCTCCGATGGACACATTCCATTCAGAACACCGAGTGGGTTCTCTTCTGTCTCGCATCAATGAATGCATCGCAGCCTGCCACACCGAACTCGTCACAGCCCAAAGCCGGCCCGCCCCAACCAGTCGTCACTGTCCGTGCCGCCGGTGCGGGGTCGCCGAGAGCGCCCGAGCCATCCGGGTTCAGTTCGTGGGAGCAAACAACGTCATAGTCGTCCTGATTTGCATCGTCGGAATCGGCCTTGGTCCGTCACCTGTCAAGGCTGAACGGCTGAAAGATTTTCTCCAGAGACAGGCATGGACAGTCAAAACAGGGAAAGAATCTTCAGGGGCACGAAGCAAGGGTATGTAATTCATCCTTGGGTGGAATGTCATGCCTGGACTCCTTGACTTTCAGTGCATTGCTGAGTGGGTTGGTCAGAGCTTTGGAAACGCAGGCTGTGTCATCAATGAGCACTGGTGATAAAGACTCGGGAGAATACCGGCTATCTCTTATGAGTGCCGACGAGCGCATTTTGCAAGCAATAACATCCAGACGGGCCGCGGTTGAGTCGATTAGATGCCGATTTTAATTGCAAAACTAATCACTCGACGGAACATCAAGTTGACTTGCCTTACGGTGAAATTCATTTACTTATAGCGGTCGATGTCATGGTGAATCATGGACCGTCGCATAGGTACTGGAATGGTGGTCGCGGGGTTTCATGGCGGGGTACTTCGTACCTAGTGACGGTTGGAGGAATCAAACAACGGCGGTATCGTCGGCCGTTGTTATCAACAAAGTCAGCCTGTTCCGCTGTAACATAAACCGACGGGAGACAAAATCATGGCACCCAATCAGCTTCGCATCATGGATGCTGCCCCTCATCAATGATCAAGCAGTTGGACAGCTGCCGATGCCCCTCCTTGCTCCTTCCTAGCGTCGACTTTGTCCCGGCCCGTCCTGCTTCTCCCCCGCACTTAAAGCATTCTTCTTCTTCATCGAAGCTCATCCAGCTTGTCAATTGAAGCTCGATCCATCCGCAAAAAGGTTCGTGTGTACCAGAATTCTGGTCACCTCAAACCGCAATTGCTTTCATCCCACCGGTCTTCAATTCATCGCTCAACCAGCTGACACCTTCCACCAGACTCGCCAATTCCATCAACCACCTCATCCCGTCACCATGTCCGAGTCCATGCCCGCTACGTCAGGCCATAGTGCCGCCTGCTGCAACATTCCCCCAGTCGTCTCCAAGGGATACAAGAAAAGGGGAACCTACGAGGATATTGGAGGATATCGCACATGTTAGTTTGCCATGACCCGACCCAACCGTCACGAACTAACTCGAATTCCCTCCAGACGTGACTGGTCCGTCCGACGCAACCAAAGCCATTGTGGTCATCTCCGACATCTTCGGCTACTTCGATCAGACCCTTCAGGGTGCCGACATCCTCGCCTACAGCGACGAACAAAAGTACAAGGTCTTCATCCCCGACTGGTTCAAGGGAAACCCTTGCCCCATTGAGTGGTACGTGGGACGACGTCGCGATCATCATGTGTTATCCTGATCATCTTCTCCAGGTACCCCCCAAACACGGAGCAGAAGCAGAAGGACCTCGGCGCCTTCTTCGGAACCAACCCCCCTCCCAAGATCGCTGGCCTCGTCCCCGAGTATGTTGAGGCTGTGCGAGGAACCAGCTCTGATATCACCAAGTTTGGAATTCTCGGCGTAAGGTTCCCCCCATTTCCTACCGATATCGGCAATTGACCAATTGTGTGTAGTACTGCTGGGGCGGAAAGGTGGTTGCCCTCACTACCAAGGCCGATACGAACCCATTTTCCATTGCTGCCTCGATTCACCCAGCAATGGTCGACCCCAACGATGCGGAGGGTGTCACCGTACCGACCATGCTGCTTGCTTCCAAGGACGAACCGGTCGACGACGTGAAGAAGTTTGAGGAGAGACTTCGAGTTCCCAAGCACGTCGAGACTTTTGATGACCAGATCCATGGCTGGATGGCTGCGCGCGCTGACCTTGAGGATGATCGGGTCAAGGAGGAGTATGAGCGTGGCTACAAGACTGTTTTGAAGTTCTTTTCCCAGAACTTTTAAGTTCTAGGGGTATGATGGTGTGATGAGTAAAAGTTATGAAGATATGAAACCGAAGGCAGATCGAGCTTGCGATGGTGATATAATGAATGGCTGATATTTCAAATCATCAATCATCAATTCCAGTGTGTAAGCTACGAAGGCTGACGGCCGCGGTGATTGACTAAAGACGTAAGAGGTATGCCTGATGTGTAGCTACATAGTTTTAGCCATTAACTTTTGCCGTATTTTCTCCTTTAGTAACCAACTGCTTCCAATGACACAAGACAACTCTATCATTACACGGTATTCATGGTTGAGCACACAACCTAAGTTGTCCGGGAAATTGCCTCTCACCAACGGCAAGCTACGACGTATTTAACCCTGGAAGTCAACAGTACCTCCCAAAATAATTACAGCTACAATAGACCATAAAACCTCACTCTTTTAATCTACTAATAATTCCTCGACTATTCAATCCACTTTCCTGACATCTCACTGGAAGCTTCGTGACACTACATTTCTTGAAGTGGCTTAGTCCATCATGCAGACTTAAATAGATTTCTGGCGCGCGTTCTTTTGTCTTACATCTCCGCCATGCAACGCAACTCTTCTTCAACTCAACCTTTTGAGCAAATGCACCGGTGAGCAGATTACTCTTCTCATTTCTACTCAATGCACTCCACTGCAACACTTATTCTAACCTGCTTCTTGAAAATATAGCTCATCGCCGCGACCATGGGCTCCGAATCCAAGGTGACGCTCATCCAGTGGGTGCTCGACACCCGTCCCCTCTGGCCCTCGGCCAAGAAGACGGCCGACCTAACAGATGTTGTAAGCTGCCTTTATCTCTTCTCTCTCCTCTCCCATACCTCACAAGACCCAAGCTAACCACCTCCCCTTCACCATAAAAAAAGGCCTCAACAGCCCTCGCCCTCCTCCCAAAGACAGAACAAGCCACCGTCCTCCGCTACTACCACGTCTCCGACGCCAAGCTCGCCCTCGGCTCCATCCTGCTCAAGCGCCTCGCCATCTCCCGCTTCTGCTCCGTCCCCTGGTCCGCCGCCGTGCCCGTTCGCGACGCCCGCACCAAGCCCGTCTACATCGACCCCCAGGGCCGCGAGCCCCTCGTCTTCAACGTCTCGCACCAGGCCGGCCTGGTGGTCCTCCTGGCTCTCCACGGGGAAGACCTGAGCAGCACCAGCAGCAGTAGTACTGGTGGTGGTGGTAGTGGTGGTGCAGCGGTAGGCGTCGACATAGTCTGCCCTATAGAGCGCCGCGCCCGCGACCACGACGGCATCGCCAAGCAAGGCTGGACGCACTTCGTCGACATCCACGCCGACGTCTTCTCCCCCAAAGACACCGCCGCCCTGCGCGACCTAACCTCTGCAGCAGACACCGGCGGCGTCGACGGGCGCGACTCGGCCCTGCGACACTTCTACGCCCTGTGGTGCCTGCGCGAAGCCTACGTCAAGTTGACCGGCGACGCGCTCCTGGCCCCGTGGCTGTCCCAGCTGGAAATGCCCGGCTCCGCGCCCCCCGAGGTCAAGGAAGCGACATCGACACAGGAGGTCCGGGTCGGGGGCCGGCGCGTCGAGGATGTTAGCTTGGTGCTGCGGCCGCTGCTGGGCGAGTACATGGTTGCCACGGCGGTTCGGGTTCCGAGCGTGGGGGAAGGTGTCGAGCTCGGCGAGTTTGAGAGCGTGGACATGGACGAGGTGGTTGCTTACGGGGAGGCGGCCGTGTTAGCCGAGCAATGAGGGCGAGCTGAGCTTTACAGGCTGTCGGCTTTTGGTGCATCAGTCACATATAGAAAGCGCGCCTCTCTCTTGCTACATATTACGAACTTTTGGAACAACTTACTCCATATCCGGCAATATAGGCCCATACATGGTCGAGGATGCGAGTGGCGAGCCGAACAAGTACTTTTCTGTCTGGCTTCTAAACAATACCCGCGAGTTGTTATACAATCCAGATACAAGAGAAGCTTGGGTTCATTCATTCAGAACTATGTTTATGGTCAGGCTGAGCCAAAACAATCTGGACCTCTGTTCCGAGCACCCGAACTTCACACCCACCCCGGGACGGCATACGGGGATGCGGGGGCCGAAGCCGAGGCGGGGTTCACCACTCTCGGAAGCCGAAACATGGTCGTCACGGTTGAGTCTGAATTGTCTCTACAAAGATTGGGAATTAGCATTCGGCTTACTTTGTTCGTTCCGTTGATTCTCCCATCATAACCTATCTAGGCGAATCAGTCACTCCATCGCGACCTGAGAGATAATCCACACCTAGGAACAATTCTCAGTTGCCCTTCCAAACTGATCCTTTTCAACCAACCTTGAACGCATCCCGAACCTATCTGCGCCGATCCCAAACTTCATTCGAGGAATGGGGTTAGATCACTAAAGTTCCCAAAGAGCTTCTCGCAAATACCTTGCCCTTCGACCGCTCCAATGGACAAGACAATCTCTGCTCCCGTGCTCACATCGGGTTGAGTCGTGAAACCTACAGCCTCGGTCACTTCCATCTGTGCGTTCCGTCCGTTTTCCATGGCAACTATGGGCCCCTTGAGGACAGCATTGGTGAGCTCGTCTCCAAACGCGGCGGCCAAACGGTCCCGGCGAGGATCAGAGATTAGCAAGCTGGGAGTCAAGATGATGCGACTCTGAGTATGCGGCAGGCAGATGTAGCGGTATCCGTCCCGGTCTTCAATGTCAATGTCGAGTAGTGTCTTGATGAGCCCGTTCACCGCGCTATGGTCAACTCTCAAGTACAGTCTGCACTCCTCCACTTCACGATCAGCTCCAAAAAAGACCAGTTCGACGCTCGGGACGATGATCTTGTCAGTAGAGCTGAGGAACTCTCTGTGAAGAGCGTTGTACACGTGAAGCGGTAATATGGCCCTGACTTCAGGCGCCGAGGCACCACTGATACAACAGGTACCAGACGGCACGTGGTGCTGGACAACCACCTTTGGTGATATAACTGGGAAACGACTATCGCTCCAATGAGCAGATCCAGGCGTGACGTTTGGATTTGCACTCGGCCTTTCGACTGTGTGGGTAACAAGGTCAAGCCGCGAAGAATCACCTTCGTAGCCGTCTCGGGGTGCCATGCTTTCGAGGCGCCTTTCGAAAATGGGCTCGTTAATAGGCCCTCCTGATACAATAGCCGCTTCGATGACCAGTCGCTCCTCCAGGTCTCGTCTGGCTCGGGCCAGAACCTGTTCAGGGTCTTGTGGGTGTTGGGCTGGCTGTCCTCCGCTGTCCTCGGGGAGCTGGACGGGGACTTCATTCTCCGTCGTCCCTTCCAGCCCTTGCGACGACTGCACGTGCGAAGGGTCGCCGGTATCTCTTCTTGCGACAGCCATGTGCGCCTCTTGCATGAGCTGTTGCTCAGGCGTCGTCTCTTGAGTACCCTCTTCTGGGGCCTGACTGGGTCGAGTAGAGAAGTCGTCTGTAGGCTCTTGTTGGACATTGGGTGCTGAGGACTCTGAGCCGGCTCGTCCGAGTCTTGCTTGTGGTGCTTCGACAGAGCCTTGTCTGGATTGGACATGCGGCACGGCCCCCGGCGACGGTTCGACGCTTCTCTGGCTACGAAGCCCCCGTCTCGTCGAGGAAGGCGTCGACGCATCTTCTTGGTCGAGCTTGAGCCACTTGACAATCTTCCAGCTGATATTGGGCTGCTTCTCCAGGGCCTCGCCCCATTTATGGACGACACGACGCCGGCATCTCTGTGTCTGAGAGTTCAGGCGCTGGAATTGGCGATGGAACTCGTCTCGGTCGTCGCCGTGGGTGCGCTTGGCTGTGGACAGAGACTCGGCGGTATGGAAAGCGACGTAGGCATAGGGCGAGTTCGAATATAACTTGTCGGGCTGCGAGGCTTTCCAGCCATCGAGGAGGCGCCGACCGACCGTCTGCTCGTTGAGCTTGGCAATAATGCCAGGAAGAAGTATGTGTTCTTGTTTCTCCATGGTCGGTACGGTTGAGAAAGTTGAAAAGAGGGGGAAATGGAGAGAGATGGGTGGGAAGGAAATGGGAGAGGAGGAGGGAGGTTGGGGAAGGAAGGAAGGACCTTGGGTTGCAACAACGGGAAGGAAGCCAACGTCTTTCAGCGGCGAAGCACTCTAGACGCTCAGCGGCAGAAAGCGCAGCCAGTGACGAAGAGACAAGATGTGATAGCAGTGGGAGGCTTGCATCGTCACCCCGCACTTATTTGCTTATTTTCTGGCCTTGGGGAAACACGCGGCTCGACCTGGCTGGATTCGAATTTATGCAAGTTTGCTTATGGAGTGGGCATATCGCCGAGCGCCCGGGGAAGAAGAGGGGGATGCATTGAAGTATCCTTCTGCTATCTGACATGGCATTCGTGGAGGTTCCCGTCGGGATCGGAGAAGACACCATGTGAAGCCTCCCGAGTCCGTCCCGATGCATCCAACAATACGGATAACCCTTGTTGGTACGGCACTGTATTCGACACGTCTCCTGGCAACGACGCCGCCACCCCCATTCATAGGAAGGCAACCATGGACGGGTTGAGGCCGAATTGTTGGTCGTGTTTGGTGAGGCGTGCGAAAGGAAGGGCTTGGCTGGGTCGGTCGCTATAGATTGATGCTTGCCCTACCTATTCGTAGACGTCAAGCAAGTTTGCTGTCGTCATGACTCTCCCGTCATGGCCCGTCCCGTGGGGGGACAACAGCCTTCCATCCCTCCAATCCACTTCATCCCGTGTTTCAAGCCGGGACCCGTCTCCTCCATGAGCCTCGAATGCCTCACCACTTTTCAACCCGACTTCACGCCAAGTCTGTTCACGAACCCGCACGCGGCCCCTCAGCCGGGAGCACACTTACACCACAATTATGCTTCTCACCCGCTCCGCCACATTTTCCCCTGGGCCCTGCGCGATCTACCCTTTTTTACGAGCCCCCCATCTGCCCGCCGTCAGCTCACATGGGGTCTCACCGCTTCACATGTCCCGGCCATCGACAGGCATCTCTGTCCTCTCCAAAGGAACGGTGAGGCTGCCCTGTCTCGTCTCACCTTTTCCCTGCACTCCCTGCACTTCTCCTGGCCAGACACTACGAAAAGCTCACTTCTCACTGCCTCACTCCTCGCAATGAAACAAACCATTCAGTCATCATCGTCATATTCATAAAGTGCAGTCTCGACATTAGAATTAGTCCGACCCTTCAGTCACCGTCACCGTCATCACAAAAAGGATTCAAAGCGACAGTCTGAACGGCGGGAGACCTGCAACGTGTAAAAAACCAACATATTTGTTGCTTCCAGTGCTAGGGCACTCGTCTAGCAACCCTGAGCTTTTGTGTAACTACCGAGAAATCCTCGACATCCATCAGTTGTAATCGCAAATGCAAATAATATCAAGTTCGCTCCGATACGAAGGTCCGGCCCACTTGAGCTCGCCCAACGCCCTGAAATTCCATGCTCGACCATCGTGTCTTTCATTCGTCAATGAATGCTCAATAACCTAATCCATGCACAATCATATCGTCTCCCAACAAATGCCATATCATGAACCATGATCCCGTCAATCAATGTGCCCCTTCAAGGGTCTGTTCTCAGCTGTATCCTCGTTGTCTTCTTCCATATCTCCATATCTGAAACGTGGGGGAAAACAATAAAAACCAAAAAAAGGAAAACAATAAAAAAAGGGAAAAAATAACTAAAAGGATTTGTCTTCTGCTGCAAGTCATACAATCATAGAAGAAAGTCATAATCAGGTCGTCATAACACATTCCCCGTAATCAGGTAATTCGTGCTTGTGGCGGTGACCAGCCGTGAGAGAAGGTAAAATACCATCAGAGTGGTGGATGCTGAATGGGCAATCTTTGTCGACAGATGTGCTTTGTCGAAAATCTTGCCGACGCTAGCGCTTAAAACAAATAAAAATCAAATACAAAGGAAAACATCGGCTGCCTTGCGGCGCCGGGGGGGTTATTCTGCGACAACAACGCTCAAGCAGAGCCGGGCATACACTAGTTGGCCCGGATGACAAGCTTGGAGAGGAACTTGTTCGACAACGAGTCGAAGTCGTAGCGGTCGAACTGAGTCTCCTTGCGTGTTCGGAGGTATGCCTCTGCAATGACGTTAGTGCTGCTGAGCGAATCACTCAATTGATCCAAACATACCGTGCTTGATGACGTGTTGTCGCACTTCGGTCATGGCCTCACAGACGGCCATGTTGTTGTGGAGAAGGTGGCCGTGCTTGCGCGTGTCCCAGTCGGTAAACGAGGGCAGCTTCTGGGAGATGGCGTGGAAGAGACCCACGATAACGCCAACCGGCGTCGTCTCCATGTCGGTGCAGAACTTGTTCACCGCGATGGGGTCGGGGACGCGGTAGTGGCAGTCGAACTGCATCTCCTCCCACACGGCGAGAAGGATCGAGGCGAGCATGAAGATGGTGGGCCAGTTCTTCATCTTCTCACCGCTGTACACACCCGAGTACAGGGCAGAGAGCTCCTCGAGGATGTCCTTCTGGAGCTCACGCCACATGTCGGCGAGGGCACACTTGATCTGGAAGTTGATCATGACGGGAGCCACCGTGCGGCCGTAGTACTTGGAGTCCTCGTCGTCGATCTGGCCATCCAGGTTGACCTCGTCGCCCTGGTTCTCAATCATGGTAATGTGCATGGTGAGGTTGTAGGCCAGGACGAGCTTGAGGGCCTTGCGGATGACGGGCATCTTCTCCTTGACGAGGTAGCGGTGGGCTGTCTTGAGGATCTCGGTGATGAAGGGAGTACCCTCAAAGTGATCATCAATGAAGTCCTCGAAGGGGCCGTCAATGTGCTTGTCGAGGTACTCGGAAAGGGCATCGAGACGGACACCCTCGGCACCAACGTCGAGCTTCTCGGTCTTGGTCTCGAAGTCAATGGGCTCCTGGTCGGTGAGGGAAGACTCGACCCAGTCGACGGAGAAGCAGCTGTCATCGGCAACGTAGACCTCGCGGACCATGACGGGCAGGGCAAAGCCGTAGCCGTGGGTGATCCACATGAGAGTCTCCTTCTGGGCGAAGCCCTTGACATTGTAGACGGAGACGCCACGGTCCATGTGCCTCTCATAGTCGGCCTTCCAGTCCTTCATGAAGTAACCAATGTCCTTGATGTCGATGCGAGTGCAAGGGACCTGCCAGAGACGAGCGTGGGAAGGCTGGCATCCAGCACACGGCTCTCCCTTGTCACATGTCTTCTTCAGGAACTTGCATCGCAGGCAGGCTCGCAGCTTTCTTATCTCGCTGGCTTGCTTTCGCTGCTCAGGCAGAAGGGGACCCTTTCTGCGGCCAACCTTCTTCTCGACGGTACCGTCCTTCTTGCCGTTGGAGATGCGTCGTACCACCTTGGTCTTGGCGATGGGGCTCTTTCGGGGACCGGAGTTTCGGCGGGTCGTAGTGCTTGTAGACGGCGGCGATGTCGAGCCGGCGCCGCTTCCGGGGCTGTGGCGTGTCGACGAGGACGAGGGCTCCGACTTGATAGGAACGGGAGCGACGGCAGCGGTGGGGCTAACGGTGTCGTGGGTGTGGTGGTGCTCACCCGAGAAGCAGTTGCGGTGGTTGCCGGCATCGACGTAGCCATCCGACTCGGGGGAGAAGGGCGAGTAGGGGAAGGGAGGAATCTCTTCAAAGCTTCCGAAATCCATGGAGTTGCCACCTTCCGACGAGTCCGAGTTGGTTCTCAAGTGCAGGGTCTGGGAGGGGTTGAAGATGGCGGCACCCTGAGCGTGGGCCTGCTGGAACTGATCGAAGTTGGGCTGGTTCCAGTCAACCATGGCCCATCCCTCGCCTGATGACGAGGGCAGAGACAGGACCTCAAGATATGTTCCCGTGGGAGAGTTGCTGCCGACGCTATCGAGGCGGGGAAGCCCGTCGATTTGCAAAGTGCTCTGAAACTCCTGCCAGTTCTCCATTCCGGCGCTTCCCCACTGAACCGCCTGGGTGGGATCGTCAATGGCGGGCATGGCGTTGAAGGTCGACTCGAGCAGGTTGGCCTGCAGAGCGGCCTGGGTAGTCGGGGGGAGATAGTCGAGAGGGTTTGGCTGGAAGTTGCCGGGGAAGGCGTTGAATGTCATGAGAGCGGCATCCTGAATGAATTGGGACATGTCAGGAGCGGGAAGCTGAGCCTGCTGCTGCTGCTGCTGCTGAAGAGTCCAGTCGGTCAAAGGGTTCATGGGAGACTGGTACGGCGACTGCTGAAGCGGCGAGTGCTGGCTGTGAGGGCTCGAGGACTGCGAAAGAGGCGAATGAGACTGTAAGTCCTCGGGGCTCGCAGAGCCTTGGCCTTGGGAGCTTCCCGAAGCCATATCGAGCGGGACGTTCCAGGCGCGGGCGTTTTGAGGCATGATGTTTGAAGAAGCCTCGGGACTCGAGTGGGTAGTCGGGGTCTGGTAGGTCTGGTAGGCTGTAGTGGCAGCGTTGCGATCCCGGTGGTCGAATGTCAAGTCGAGAAAGGCATCACCCCCGCCGTTGTTAAAGTCGAGTGTCATTCTGGGCGAGAAACAGAATGGGAGTGGAGGATGAGGAAGCGGACGGTGCTAGTATTGTAAAAGATGAGCGGACGACACCGCTCTTTCGTGCAGTCCCTGAAGAGGTGAAGGGAAGAGGTTTGGGAGCAGACGAAGAAGGAGAAGAGTGCTGGAGGACGCTGAACCATGGCCTGGCTCACGGTGCCGTGGGCGGTTGTCGATGGGGGTTGATGGGGGGGAAGAAGCGGTGAAGGCCGTCCAGCCCCAGCGGGGAGATGCAGCCAATGGGGGGAGCCAAGCCACCTGGAAGGCACCCACCAAGCGGCACCCACACGGCCAATGGGCCGCTGAGAGACTGGGCCACTGGGGACCACCCGCTTAACCCGCTGAAGGTGCACCAGGGAAGGTGCAAGCCAGGGAACCTCCTGCACCAGGGAACCTGAATCCCAGCCAGTCCAGCCCGCCCGAGCCCGTGCCCGCTCGTCCTTTGCAGGTTCCTCCTTCCTCGGATCCCTTCAGGTTCCCTTTCCTTGATCAGTCATGTTGGCCTCTTCTTGGTCCATCCTTGCTTCGCGACTTCTCTTCTTGCCTTGCCTGCGCCCCATGCTGCACCACCCTCACCAACCCGCACCACCCGCGCCTTCCACCCGTCCAATCACGCCCCCTCACGCCCACCGTCTCAGCACTGTGCTCCCTCATGCCGATGCGACAGTGCGCCATTCCTGTCAGACGTCGACTTTTGCCGCGGCGGCGTCTGCGTTTTTCGCCCTCGTCGGACCCGCTGTCGAGTGTCGACAACGAGCAGGCACTGGGCCCCCGCTACCAGCCATTCACAGTGTGCACGCCCGCCCCGGCACATGGCACCGGTTCCCACGTCTCCGTCTCAGACGGTGCTTTGGTGCTCTCTTGTGCGCCGCAACACCTTGTGTCTCATGCCTTCCAAGACATGGCATGGACCGACGGACCTTGATTCACTCTTGGGAACAAACAATGCGGGGGCAGCGGCAGGTCTCGAGTGTCTCGAGTCGACCTTCCCAGCCCGAAATAACTTAGCACGCGCAAGTCATGATAGGACAAAAAACAGGGACCTTCTCCTCCCGAACCCTTGACGCCGGCCGGGAAATCCACTCTGGCCTCGACGCCGTCGACGGTCGTCAAACCTCGACGAAGCCAAATCACGATATGCAGCGGGGCGCTTGGCCAGCAGATCCGTCGGCCCTCCCTGAATCCCTCCACGGGGCCGTCATGGCCACTCTTTTTGCTTGCAGCGGGTAATGAATAGTTTGCAGATGCGGATGGGGCAAGTTGTCACTGTCGCTGTCTCGCTTTTTTGCTTGCTTTGCTAAGTTGCTTCCCGTCAGGCCGTCACCTCTCAGCTGTCAGAATCACGGCCAAAAAGCAATTCTCAACGCTTGTCCCGGCCCTTTCCCTCACCTCAGACCAGGCCGGACCAGAGACGAACCGATGATGCACCGCCCGAGAACTGACGCTATCGGCGACGACATTCCCCAGCCACCACCACCACCAGCCTCGGCACCATGGTTTTTTTAATATCCAATCCATCGACAATGGCCTTTGGTCTATCTTCGGGAGCTGGGGCCCGAATCTAAGTCGGGCACAGTGCGTAAGCGCCGGCGGCCGCAGTGTCGAATTGTGGTGCCGGCGACGAATCTTTCTCGCCAAGGACAGGGCGAAGAGAACGATATGCACTGTCCGTCTACACTGTCCGGTCACCCCTGTTCGCCAGCCAGCTCGCCGCTCACTCACCCTCGCAAAGTCACAAGTCTCAAGTCGCAACCCTCCTCACCCCGGCCATGCATGGTTGATGATGACACCCGGCAGTGTATCGTTGCAGTCCATCTCGCTGGTGCCGCGCTGGCTTGGTCACATTCTCACACAAGTGCTTCAAATTATCGATTGTGGCGACCTGCTCAGGCTCAGGCTCAGGCTCCCTCGTCGCGGCCACGGTTTTGGTGACTTGGTGTGTGTGAATATGCCGTCTTGCGTGGCTTACGCGTGCATGTCTGCACCACCAAGATAGAATCCTCAACCCATCGCCGGCCGTTGTGACTGGTCGAGAGACCGCGCTGCTTCGAGCCCTGGTCCTTTGTTCTTTGTCTGCGGCCTGCAGCCCGCATCTGCAGATGCATCTGCAGATGCACCACTTGGATTGTGAAAAGAGAAGCTCACAGAAAAAAATAGGGCAAGAAAAATTGATTGCCACCGCCGTTCTACCGTACGTCGTGTCCATCTCCAACCGAAACCACGCGAGCAGGGCCAATCTGGATCACAGCGGCAAGCCACATGCGTGCGGCACAGCGTTTGGTCCGTCTTGAGTTGTCTCGGGCTGCATGTGCGGCGTGTGCGTGCGTGTGTGCGAGGGTGCGACTTTTGGACCTTGGTGTTTTTCCCTCCGTTCTCCGTCTGAGACGGCGTCCAAGGCCGCGGGCTTCCCACTCCGTGTCAGCCGCCCAAGAAAGGCGCAAACGCGAACCGAAAATAAGGTCGCTAGAAATCAAAACGGAACGAGTCCTGGCAAACGGATGGCAACTGCTCGGCGCAAGGGGCAACGGGAAGATGGCCCTGGCCGGCCATGTCCATCTCATCAAACGTTCCCGCCCCCAGCCTTTCTCCGGGATCTCATTTCTTACATGAGGCGAGGAGTCACGGAGGACTCTGGTCCGTGAGAAACGCCATGACGGATCAAGACATGGCATTTCAGACAAACGGGTCAGCGTTGATAAGGCCAGTCTTGCTTGTCAAGTCGCCGCTTGTCCAAAACACCCGTCGGCCATGGTTGTGCACACCATGATGCATCGATTCTCCATCCAGCCCTCCATCCCACGATGCACTGCCAGCGAACAACGTCAAGAGGTCATGTCCACATCAACAACAACGGCATCCCCCGTGCCAATCACGACGGGCCGTCTCGAGCATCCCATAGCGCTAGATCTGGTCTGGATTCATGGATTCTTGGTCGGATCTGCACGAGACGTCCGCGCGAATGCATCAGTCTTCTCAACAACAGTTCCCCCTCATCATCAGCTCCGTAATAATCCTCGCGGCATACATACAGATTGACAATATGGGTCAAGGAGGAGAAAGGAGGAGAAGCTCCATCCTGCTTTACAACGCAGCGGCGCGAACGTCTGCCCTGTGAATGTCGTTCCTCCACTTTCTTCTCCATGCGGAATATGTATGAATGAGCCGCGAGAGGGACAGGTAATGAACTTGGGTTTGCCGGACTAAGTCTCGTCAAGGAGGTGGGTGATTCACCTTGCCCACGCGGTCCGGGGTTTCCCGGACGGAAGACGGAATGCGGGGGACTTGGGTTCTCGGATGATGCATGCAACGGCCGCAAGCCTAGAATCTACGTCCCGGTAACGGATATGTAGGTGGCACACGGGTGACGGTGACGGTTACGGGCGACGGATGGCACAGAGATGGCGTCGAGAGCCCTGCAGTGTCCGCAAGAAATCTACCTAGGGATACGGACTACGTACGGATACAGCAGGACGATAAAGGTGAAGAAAAGTGTTGAATGACATGCAGCGAGAAGGGCCGCTCCAGCCCTCTAGCTTGCAGATAGGGCATCGGGAAGGGTGTGCACTCAGCCCTTTTCTGACATACACACACACACAGACACACGCCGGCCGGGTTTTGTTGGGAATGGTGCTTCTCTTTTCCCGTGTTGCTTCTCGCCATGCCGCAAAGGGACCTTGGGCTGATCTGCATAATGACGAGATTCAAGGAGATGGCCGACGGGCGACTGCGCAGTTTGTGCAACTCTCGCCACGACGTTGGCCAACCCCTCGATACGATACGATGACTTCCTTTCAGCTGCTCTCGATGCAGGTCGAATTTAATTAATAAGAGGCGGGAAGGGGGACGGACGCGCGACAGAATGGAAACGCCTTGGCCACCAGGCGACTGCTGTGCAGTGCTTCCCGACGGGAAAGAGATAAGGGGACCGTGGTCGAAAAGTGAGGCAGAGAACACCACGGGCCAAAAAAGACGTGATCCTGACTGAGGTGATGTCTCTCACAACTTTGTCACAACCAACAACAAACCAACAACCGCCCGTCACCGTCACAAGCAAAATTCCCTTGAAGATAACCCCCTGGGCTTTTTGCTTCAAAACTTCGATCGGCCACGAAAGCGTATCGTATCCCCCTTGACCGCATATGACACTGTGCGCCTGAAGTTTCCCTTGTCCAATCCTTGTTCCCTCCCGCGTGCACGTCTCACTTTCTGGTCGGAGTCGCTTTTCTGCCCGCCGAGAGAGTGAGCACGCACGCACGTACTTTGCAGATCCCCTCTGGTTGATGGATTTCTCCCGGCTAAGAATACATACTATGTACACACACACACGCACACGCCGCACGGAGACACGACCGGTTCAGGGTCAGGGGAATGAGAATGAGTGACGTTGTATTCGTAGACTAGAGGGGGAAAAAGTACCGCGCTTCACGATGGCTTTTTCCCAGTTGATGTGGTTTTGCCAGCCTTGGTTGGGGTTTGCTATCCGGAGCATCGTCGACTCTCTCTTCTCTGCCCAGAGAGGCCAAAACTCATCCTGTTTCGCATGTCGGACGACATGCACGCTTCGCGAGCCAATAGCTTCCCGATAGCTGCTCGACACGAACCATGCATCCCTGCGAGAAATGACGATGCTTCTTCCTTCAAGGCATTTCAACCCTCCCCTCGTTAGCCGAGGGGATCGCTCCCCCGGGAGCGGGCAAAACCTCAGGCGGTGGTGGTTCTGTATGTACGCAAGCATGTACATGCATACAATGCATATCTTCGTACATGCTAACCAAGGTATTACCTTGTCCCCCTGGTGCTGTTTTTATTTGGTTTTTCTTTCTTTTCGGTTCCGTGGACCGTCAGCAAACGATACGGACGGCCTTCCCTCTCCGTTCGAGGGGTCCCCCTCCCATCAGGCCATTTCGGATGCAGGGGCTGATTTCGAGGGAAAAGAGGCGCTCGACCTTTCCCCCTCTCTCTGTCTCTCCGGGACCAGCCGTCCATGTCGACGATGATGATGTCGATATCCTGGAGAGAGAGAAGGAAGGGGAGGGCCTCGAAAGGGGACCCTGAAAAGTCCCCCCCCAAGACGGCCGATCCTCAAGGGGGTGAGGGAGGAGGGGATCGAAAGAGGGGAGGAGGGGCAAGATTCCTTCCTTCCTCCTCCTCCTCATCATCATGCCCAGGCCCGGCTTGTGTTTCGGGCATTACGACTTTCTGAGGCCCCCCCAATGGTCACCTCTTTTGCCGGGGTGTCTCGTCAGTTTGTCTGTCTCTTTCTCTTGGTGACCCTCAGCTCAGCTCACTCCACAGTCCGGGCAAATCCTCAAACGCTCAGCTCTTTTTCCCCGCCTGAACAGTGGGACTGAGGCCGTCCATGAATGACACTCTTTTTTTTTTCTTTGCCTTGGGCGTTATATGTCTCAGATGGAGGGGGGAGGGGAGGAGACGTGATAGCCGCGAGGTGGGATGTTTAGGGGAAAAAAAACAAATATGGCCTCATGGTGAGTTGGTAGATGTGATTCGCGTGCGATACCTAGATTGGCATTGTTGGCGAGAGGGCGAGGGAAGATTGACCCTACGAGGTGAACCTTTCGTCGTTCTCGTGGCTCTCATCGTCCTCAATGCCTCGATAGACTTCATCACAGCCTTTGATGTATGTACTCAAAGACTATGTCGCGTATGTAGAAGTAAGCACATGACTCAGTATGTAGGCCGGTCAAGTCTGACCGCGAATCTCACAGGCTGCTCGAAAGCCCTCCAAACAGGCATCTCCTCGGGTGCCATTGGTCGGGCGAGCACACAAGTTGAATCCGATTGATTGACGTCTTGCAGTTGGCATACGATCCTGATCCTGCAAGTTCATCGATTGTGTCATCTCTCTCGAACATAGACAGACAGACAGACCCATGGACAAGGCTCTGTGCTTGCGAGCATGAACCGTGGGACCCTAACATGATTTCCGCAGATTCACCAGATCAGCCGTGCTTTTTTTTTTTTTT
>JAMQMW010001875.1:0-17943 GCA_024115155.1 Thelonectria blattea
GTAGCCAGCGGCCACTAACCCACAGAGCCCATGCTGCGGCGGCGGGGCGCGAGGCCTCGCCGCTCAGCTCCCCGGGACACCGTCTAGGCGGTCTTTGTAAAGCGGCACACCTCACCGAGAATTGCCTCGGCGAGACCAGACCTTTAAAAACGGTATACATCACGGAGGGAGCTCCCTGACGCGCAAAAGGAGGTTTTTTTTGGGGGGTTTTTTATGTAGTGGAATCCTCGAGTAGACGAGAGCAAAGGGCGGTGGTTGTTTTTGTTTGTGGTAGAGTGGTGGTGCCAATTGCTCGTAGGTAGTCTTCAGGAAAAGTTCCAAATGCTCAACTCGTCGCCGTCGCCGTCGTCTTCCCAACGGTACTCTCTGCAAGTCTTTAGGCTGATGGTAGGGGGTGGGCCGTAGACATTTTTGCAGATTTCCGGTTGTTTATCGCACGATTCTGCTGTTGTTTTTTATGGGGGGTTTGCCATCCTTTTTTTGTTTTGTTCGAGACATCTGCAGATAGTGACTGACAGGAAACTCGGAGTGGGCACACGAAAGGATTTTAGATCCAGTTCACGTTGTTGAGATTGTGCTGGTAGCCCATGATCCAGTCAATGTCGACCAGGTTCGGCACACCTCCTTGAGCCGGACCGTTCTCCCAGCCCGGGTTGGCCATGTCAAAGACGGCCTTGAGCTTGGCGACGCTGTGGAGGTAGTCGGCGAGGATCAAGCCTGGGACGAACAGCAAGTCCATGGGGTGGCGGTAGAAGACGGACCAGCCAGGGACCAGCTTGGACGCGAAGTGCACGAGGACAATGGTAGCCCAGAGCGACGGGTGCTGCTTGGCGAGCTTGGTCAGGCTAAAGGTGCCGAAGAAAGCCACGTCGTACTACAACGAAAAGCTGACGAGGTTGGCGAGCACGACGGTGAAGAACGAGTATGGGTTCTGCCACATCTGGCGGATGAAGAGGCTCTGCAGGTGGGACTTGAACGTGCTGCGGAGGCGTCGCTCGATGTGCGGGACGATTTGGTCGTTGCCCTTGAACGGGATCTCGACGCAGTCGTCGCCGGTGGACTGGTAGACGATCTTCCAGTTGGTCTGGACGAGCCAGCGAGTGATGAAGTTGTCGTCGCCGGCTTGGTAGGGGCCATTGTTGGCCTTGACGGGGAACCGCTCGTCCAGGAAACCGTCGAGGAAGTCAGGCTCGCGGATGATCTGGGTGCGCACGAAGGAGACGTGCCCGTCGATGTTGTTGATGGTAAAGTTTCGCCTGCCCGCCGCGGCCGCGTGCTTGAAGTTGACGGCTTCGTAGGCAAAGTCTGCGAGGAAGTACTTGAAGGAAGTCATGGAGAAGCTAGAGACTGAGCGGCGAACTCGCTTGTTGACGGCGACGCCTCCGACGAGAGAGTCGTCAAACGGAGCGAGAGCCTTGCCGAGGAAGAAGCGCGGCCAAACGGTGCGGTCGTCGGTCAAGATGGTGATGTTTGTGGCAATGCCGGGGATGGCGTGGGCAATTTGCTCGCGCTTGTTGGCCCAGTATCGCGCGCCGACGTGGACGTACTGCTGAGGGAACTCGCCTCGAAGCTGGTCGACCATCAAGTTGAGCCTGTCGCGACGGCGGGCGCCGACGGTGACGAGGTAGACCGAGTGGATGCTGTTGTTCAGGATGGATCGGATGACGCTCAGGAGATAAGGGTTTCCGAGGTCGGCGACGGGCATGATGACGGAGCAGTCGTTGGAGTCGACAAAGGGGCCGTGGTCGTTGATGGGGATGGGCTTGTAGAGGACAGACTTGACGAGATCGGCGAGGATAGTCGCGTATCTGATGCCAAAGAGAGACCAGAACACGACCGCGGCGAGAATCTCGACCGTGGCGCGACGGCCCTCGACCCCAACATCATCAGCCATGATGGGCTCGCGTCGCAAGGGTTTGTTTTTGTTTCGTGCGTGTGAAGACGACGATGGGAAGATGTTTGATGGCTCGATGAGCGATGAAATGAGTCTTCTTTGAGGCAAGAACTGCGGATTTGCCTGGTGGAATGTGGTTGTGGGTGCAGTTGTAGAAACAAGAAGGGAAAGCTGGGAGGGCGGGAGAGACGGGTTTGTTTTGACAGTTCTGGCGTGGGGTTCGAGGGGCCTCGAACACAGGCTCGGAATACCAGAACACGGCTATGTGTTCTCAGAAACATAGGAACATGTCGATGAGGGGGGTTGGGGAGGTGTGAATAGGTGTCGACGGCGTTTGCTTGAGATGTGGCCTTTCAGGGGTAGGGGGGGGGACGTTTGACTTGTGATGGAACAAGGCGCGGAACAGTCACGTATTGGTCCGAGACGCGTCGATGAGGGTGGAGAAGCGTGTCTAGACGACACGGTCATCTTCATCTTGGTGTTTGCGAGATGTCTAGTTGTTGCAGCAACTTGAGTTCGGGCCGTCGGCAGTCAGGGGTTAGGGGGTGCAGGACATGACTGACATGACTGAGTAGTCGATGCAACGATGGCACCGATAATATCATGAAAAGACCTATATATCAACGCTATACTCATCAGCATCTTCTTCTTCCACGCTGCGAATCCAACGAGTGTCGTCCATTGGTGGCGATCCCAACCGCCCACCGACATGCAGCATGCGGGACCAACTCCTTCCATGCAGCTTATTCCAACGGCTGCATGACCTGTCATTATTAATAAGCATATGCACTCCTCTGTTCATCCCATGTCGCATATACATACATACATTCCTACATGTTCACCGTTGACGTACATCCAAGTGGCACCATCAACCACAGCGACCGGCCGAGTGGCTGGACGGTTCCTCCGGTCTATGCCCGACGTCCGATGCGGAAACCAAGGAGCCAAGACGACTCCGGACTAGCATGACATCGGAAGGGCGTCCCGTTGCCACGTGAGCGTTCCTCCCATCTATCATCGGCTATCCTTTCTCGGCTCCGCTTGGGACCGCGGCTGAGGAACGGTTCTGTTCGCCGACACCTCTCCAAGATTGACGTGCAGCAGTCACAATGGCCCGAAGCTTACCGACCACAAAGCCCTTTCGGCTAGGGATACGGTACTCCAGGTCTTCATCGCGATGCCAAGCCCGGCCAAGACGTTGACCATTTCGCAAGTCCAGCGTCCGCCTTATATCCGAAGGGCCCCATTTCCGATGTTCGAACAAAATGCAACCGGCTGTCACGCCCCGAGTCCGACCCGGTTTCTGCAACCCACTTGAGAGCGAAGCCGGGGGGTCATCTGGTCGTTCTAAGAGCGGAAATGGGGGGGTCAACGGGGGAGGGGATGGCCCCGTTTGTCGAGTTTTTCAGCCATTGGAGTGTCATAAACAGCCTTGTTCCCCTTCTTTCGAGTCGGATGCCTGTTTTGTCTCATCTACCTTCCCCGGATTTTGGAGGGAAGAGACCTTCACTCAGTCAGTGGTGACATTGTCCTTGTTGCTTGGCCTCAGCCACGACCGCCCTACTTATACGAGCAATGGACGAGAAGCGAGTCTTTGCAGACCTCAACCGGGAACGGGACCGGGATCAAGAAGATGACCTCGACAGCCCGGACACGTCGACTCTGCACGGCGACGACCGTATCAGGCCGGTCCGAGAACCCGACACTTACGGCCCCGAACCGTCCCCCGAAGACGGCCCTCTCCCGGCCGAAAGCAACTCCCCTCCGCCTCCCCCCAATGGAGGCTACGGCTGGGTGTGCACCGCCTGCGTAGCCATCATCAACGGCCACACTTGGGGCCTCAACTCGAGCTACGGCGTCTTCCTGGCGCACTACCTCGCCAACGACACCTTCCCGGGCGCCTCTTCGCTCGACTACGCCTTTGTCGGTTCCCTGAGCGTCAGCTGTGCCTTGCTCCTCTCGCCCTTAGCCACTTTGGCGGTGCGCGAGATGGGCACGCGTCCGACCTTGTTCGTTGGCGTCGTCGTCGAGGGTGCGAGTCTCATCTGTGCCAGCTTTGCGACCAAGATCTGGCACCTATTTCTCACGCAAGGCATCATGTTTGGTATCGGCATGGGGTTCCTCTTCGTGCCGAGCGTGGGACTTGTGCCGCAGTGGTTCACAACGCGAAGGTCTCTGGCCAACGGCATCTCGGCTGCGGGATCGGGACTCGGCGGTCTGCTGTATTCGTTGGCGAGCGGTGCCATGATTAAGCGGCTCGGGCTCGCGTGGTCGTTTCGCATCCTCGGTATTCTGGTTGTCGTGGTTAACACCATCTGCACGCTGTTAGTCAAGGACCGCAACAAGATCATCGGGTCACGCCAGGCTCCCTTTGATGTGTCGCTGTTCAAGCGGCCCGAGTACCTCCTGCTGCTGGCCTACGGCTGGTTCAGCATGTTGGGCTACATCGTGCTCATCTTCAGCCTGGCCAACTACGCCAACGAGGTAGGGCTCGATGCCTCCCAGGCCGCACTCGTCAGTGCTCTCTTCAACCTGGGACAAGCATTGGGTCGACCGTTTATCGGATACTTTAGCGATCGCACCGGACGCATCAATATGGCGTGCTGGACCACTTTCGCCGCCGCAATCCTCACCTTTTCCCTCTGGATCAATGGCCACGTCTTCGGCGTCCTCATCCTCTTCACCATAATCGGCGGTGCCGTGGCCGGAACATTCTGGGCCACCATCGCGCCCGTGACAGCCGAAGTCGTCGGTCTCGCCGACGTGCCAGCAGCGCTGAACCTCGTGTGGCTCGTCATTGTCCTGCCGTGCACTTTCAGCGAGCCCATTGCCCTGGAGATTGTCGCCGGCACGGGCAAGTACATTGGCACGCAGCTCTTCGTCGGCTTCATGTACATCACGGCCGGCCTGAGCCTGATCGTGCTGCGGGGTTGGAAGATTGGCGAGATTGCAGAGGTGGCGAGGCAGACGCATCAGGATCCGAGCAATGTGCAGCGCGTCATGACGGCGAATAGCGAGGCTGTGAGTGTCAAGAGTAGGATGGTGGGACGGAAGAGGATGCTTGCCGATTGCTATAAGCCGGGACGGGTGTAGATGAGAGACTTATCTTACAGCCATGGAAGAGATTGAAGATATAAGGCATTAACATTTGTCACTAATGTGTTCTACTTGGCTTACTGGGTTCAACTCCTGTCGTACTACTGCGATTGGATTAGGTACGCTTCCAGTCCGGAACAGGACTCGACTCTTCCGACGGTTTATCTTCTCCCATAGCGTTCCTTGGATAATTGATCAAATCACTGAAAAATCCCTGCAGCTGCATGGCAAAAGCGTGGGAACAGGTAGTCATGCAATTTGAACACTGGCGCGTATTCCGAGGCGACACAATCATGTGTTTGATACGGACAAGTTTAGACTGAGGGAGCTTACGAATAGGCTCAATATTGCCGGCATATGACGATCGTGAGCGTAGCATAAATACATTCACAATTTACTCCAAGATGAACCATTTCATCTGGCACCTCCGTCCTCCGCCATTCTCTTAGCCTTTAACCCAACTTTAATGAGGCGGTGCCCTGCCTGTCCTTGGTCTGTTAGAAGAAACGGAGAACTCAGCCGTCAATCCGGACGCTGGGTTCCCAGAGCCAAAGAGACTGATTTACCCTGTACTTGAGTTGTTAACCACTCTAGCTAGGTATGTATAATACCGTAGCAGGGAGAAGTTGAGGGTGTGCACGCGAGGCGACTACTGATTATATGATGCCTGTAACTACTAAGAATTGGCCCCTGAAAGATCTTGGATTCATGGATAAAGTACAGGGTCCAAGAGATGGCAGCTTCTACATGCTAAACCTGTGGACGAGAGCCGACTCAGGCCACTTCGAGTAATATGGACAACGAGAAGCCGAGATGTACCAGAAGAGTGTGGAATGCAACTCAAGTTGTTCAAATAAGGATGCCAAGAATGGCACTGTTGCATTGATGCGAGCCTATTCGTGTTTAAGCTTAGAGTTGAGGGCTACGTGACGGTGCATCTAGGCCCGACGGTCCGATCTTGTTTCCGGCTGATCTGGTCTCATCTGCAACTCGCCGTCCATAGGTAGTCACATCCAAGACAGTGAACTAATCATTTATTATTTGTATATTATAGAGGCATACTCACATATGACCGATTCATCGGTTCTTCCCCCGCACGACCGGCCCGTGAGCTGAGAGTGACAACCAACTTCGCGGACGTTAACTACCAAGATCTGCCCTTCACATTTCCAAAAGGGATGCTCGGCGAGGCCTCTCCGTGTTCATTCAGACTTGACTCGAGAAGTAGCTGTACGCTGTTCGAAACAACGCTCTCCGAATCCCGATACATTGACGGATGGTGTCGTTCCGCTGATACTCAACTAGGTTACAGCCATGTTAGAGCTGCCGAGAGGAAACTCAAGGGAACTGAGATGAGGACCTCACTGCCGAGCAGGTATAAAGTGGTCCGATCTCCCACCTCCTGAAGCACTCCATCACCACCAACACGCATCTCAAGCCCACCATGAAGCCAAGTCTCCTCCTCACCGCCGGCCTCACTTCAGCCCACACCATCTTCGTCTCTCTCGAAGTCGACGGAGTCAACAACGGCGTCTCGTACGGCGTCCGCACCGCCTCCTACGACGGCCCCATCACCGACGTCGACTCCTCCTCGCTCGCCTGCAACGGCGACCCCAACCCGACCACCCCGACCGACAAGGTCATCGACGTGACGGCCGGATCGACCGTCTACGCCATCTGGCGACACACGCTGTACTCGGGGCCCGACGACGTCATGGACGCCACGCACCTGGGGCCGACCATGGCGTATTTGAAGAAGGTCGACGATGCTGTCACGGCTGTGGGCGCGGGGGATGGGTGGTTCAAGATTCAGGAGGACGGGCTGGATGAGGAGGGCGGGTGGGGGACGAGCAGGGTTATTGAGGCTGAGGGGAGAAATCCTATTGTGATTCCTGAGTGTATTGAGCCTGGGCATTATCTCCTGCGGGCTGAGATGATTGCGCTGCACGCGGCGAGCTCGTATCCTGGCGCGCAGTTTTATATGGAGTGTGCCCAGATCAATGTCTTGGGGTCGAACGGGTCCAAGAGTCCCAGCACTGTTAGCCTGCCTGGCGCCTATCAAGTGAGTATATGTTACCTTGTTGAAGACCTCAAGACGTGCTGACAGCAGCTAGGGATCTGACCCCGGAATCACCATCAACATCTACTGGCCTCCGGTGACGAGCTATGAGATTCCCGGGCCGGATGTGTTTACGTGCTAAGCGTGACGAAGTTGGATGCTGGTTCGAGTCTGGGTCGAGCAGGATGGAGGTGATGCTGTCGGTTCATCGAGGAAGGGTGCTCAAGAGTCCACAGGTTGTAATCGAGAGTAGTCTCGCGAGTCTGTCTAAGAGTATTAGTCAATGCAATAACGATTGACCATCAAGAGTCTACCAATAATTCATCTCTCTCCCTCGGATTGACCTGTCCCAAAAATAGGTCCCGACCACCGTCCACGTGGACGGTCAAGCCCGCCCCGTGTGATACGGACTCAACACCAATCCTCGTCGAGCTTTTTCTGCACTTTGTCTATGAAGGGTGAGGGGGAATCGATCCAATTGGCGGGCGCCAAAAGTCTCTCTTGGGGATGCATCAGCGTCCAGCTGAGCCTGCTTTACCCCGCTCCTCTTGGCGGTGATTGACTGACGGGCTTCAGTTTCGTTGTGCCAATCATGACGGAGGCAATGCAATGCAGTGAGATAAATACACCTGTGCCTTGTTGTGACGCTTTGCGGCTGTCGCGTTGAGTCCTGCACCCTTTGTCTTTCGTTGTGTTTTGCCTCGATCCGTCCACCACCTTGACTGCGCAACTCGACCTCGCTCACCATGACTGTCTTGCTACTTCGCATCTTAGCTGCGGTTCTCTTCTGGACCGTTGCCTCTGCCCATGGCGGCAAGTCCCTGGGCGAAGAGCTCCAGGCGCGCCAAGTCTTCGCGCGCGAGAACCAGATGGACCTCCGCCACTGCGCCGACAAGTTTGAACGTGATGGCCTCTACGATCGCGCCTTCGAGCGCCGAGCCCACATGTGGAATGACTTGAAGAAGAAGAGACAAATTCCCGGTGTGTTTCCCAGTCTTGCATGAAACACTGATGCATGCCTTGAGTGCCAACTGACAGGGCCAAAGACGGAAGTTCCAAAGACCGCCAGGCACGCCACACCATGTTCGACTTTTCCACTCACGATTTCAACATCCTGTCGGCTCGAAGACATGGATGTGTGCTTCACCCAGAACTGACCGAGGGGCCGTACTGTGGGTGTCCTAACCCAACGTACAGCATCAAGCTGACGTGCGTCAAGATGTCGAGGGAGAAAAGGTCCGCAGTGATCTCGTCGACGGCCAAGACGGCGTCCTTCTCCTCCTCGACTTCCAAATCGTCGACTCGGAGACATGCAACCCGGTCGAAGGCGTCTATGTCGAGATCTGGTGTAGGTCGCGAAGCTCATCGTCGCCTCGCCCGACTAACGTGTCCAGTCACAAACGCCACAGGCGTCTACTCGGGCGTCGTCGCAGGCGACAACGGTTCCGGCAAAGACGACCCCTCCAACGTATACTCTTCTTTCAACCGCGGAGCCCAAAAGACAGCCAAGGACGGCGTCGTCTTCTTCCAGAGCATCTTCCCAGGCCACTACGCAGGCCGCGCTCCTCACGTGCACGTCATGACGCACATCGATCCCGAGATTGCAGACGACGGCGCCATTGTCGGCACTCGCGCGACGCACATCGGGCAGCTGTTTTTCGACCAGATGCTGATCCTGGACGTGGAGAAGCAGCCGGCGTACACGACCAACAAGAAGGAGTTGACGCTGAATGGCGACGACTACTACTTTCGAGAGGCCTTGAAGACTTCGAATCCGATTATGCCGTGGATGGGGCTGCAGTGGCCGGGCTACGACCACGCTATCCTGAGCTGGATGCCGATTGGGGTCAACATGTCGTATGTGAGAGAGGTGTCTGTGGCTGAGACATTGAAGCCTAAGCCTACAGATGGATGAGGTTGTTGAGGAGCATGGCCGGATTGAACGGTCCGAGAGGATGAGAGAAACCGAATTTCTTGATAAATTGAACAAAAAGCATCAGAAAAATGCTATTTCGCGATACCTGAATTTTGCCATTGTGCCAGAACGCGATGAAGTGGTGAAGAGAGTGACATCATATCAGTAACCCATTAGCGAGGCGCCACGTGACCTGGCGTCGGCTCTCGACGCGCCTTTCGTCTGGCCCCGCTGGAGTTCGCGACCTTGACCCAACGTCATCCTTCGCCATGTGCCGAGTTTGATCGAAACATGTGGCTCTTGGAATCTGAAGCTTTTCCGGGTAAGACAAAATCTCCATCCAAGGTTGCGCTTATGCTGACCATTCTGCAGACCGCAGGTTATGGCTGCGGCCCGGAAAGAAGTACCTGTTCGGCCGGACCGCAGCAGAGCGTGAGTGTCCCTTTCATATCCCTTTCGTCTAAAGTTCTAGGCTGACACGTCGCATCAGCCGGCCAACTCGCAATATCGCACATTACCATCTCGAGACGACATCTGACAATTACTGTCGACGCTGTCCAAAAAGACCAAGCCTATCGCCCTTCCAGCCGCTCCACCCTCACTCTCGAAGACTTGAAAACGAAGACGGGAACCACGGTCAATGGCAAGAAGATCAAGAACAAGCAATACGTAGTCGAGGGAGACAACGCGGAGTTTACCATGGGAAAATGCCCTCATAAATTTCGGTATGCATGCGCCCCGAGATATCAGCTTTGCTAATTCATCCAGCATCATGTGGAACCCCGTCGTCTTTTCATTCTCCTTCACCAAGAAAGAGCTGCAAAAGAACCCCCTTGTGCAACTTCAGGAGAAATTCGAACAACTAGACATCAAGCTTATGACCGACTACGTCGAGGCCACAACCCACGTCATTTCCAAAAAGCGAAACACGGCAAAGGGGCTACAGGCCCTAATTAACGGCGGACACATCGTCAACGAATCCTACCTTGATGCCATTACCGAAGCTTGCGCCCTGCCTGATGATGCGACCGACTCAAGCCCCTTGGAGAATGATTTCGATGCACACTGGCCAGATGCGATGCAGCATCTCCCGCCACCTGGTGGAGAGCCTGCACAACGCCCCGACTCCGCCTACGCTCCTGACCCTGAGAGGAAGGACCTGTTCGAGGGATACACGTTCATATTCTATGAAAAGTCTCAGTACACCAATCTTCTCGCTCCAATCACCGGTGGAGGTGGCAAGGCCTTGCTGGGCGACGTCGTCCCCAAGAATACTAGCGTGGATGAATTTGTGCAATATGTGAAGGGGGTCGCGGGCGAAAAAGGTCTCGGAGCCTTTGATGACGGAAGTGAGGGCAAAGGTGTCGTGCTGGTCAGATACCTGCCGTCTAAAGGAGAGTCGCTGGAGTGGTACACCGAGTTCTTGACTGCCGTTTCTCTTCGGCTGGATCATCGTCCTATTGAGCAGAGCGAGTTTTTGGAAGCTATCCTTGGCAAGGACGCGAGCATTCTTCGACGGCCACTCGAGGTCGAGTCCACACCAAACACACAAGAGCCCACCACAGAAGTCCAACCGGACACGGCACCAGAAACAGCCGACGCCCATGTTGAACCAGAGGCCCCAGCCCCCGAACCTGTCGAGGAGACTCAAGCTGCTCCCAGAAGAGGTAGAACCCGAAGGACAGTGAAGAGGCGTTTCGCAGGTTTCGACGACGATGCAGATATTGACATGGACGATAAGCCACCACCCCCTGCTCCTGCTGCTGCTCCTGCTCCGGCGAGTGAGCCTCCAGTCGAGGAAGAGGGCTTGTTTGTATCGCAGGATCCTAGCCCCCCACCTCCCCTGGATCCAAGTCACAACACGAGGCGATCACAAAGAAAGAGACATGCCTCACCATTGCCAGAAGACGACTTGATGGAAGGCATGGTGCCGGCAGTGGCAAAGTTCAAGCGGGTACGACTCGAAATGGGAGAGGACCCTGATGCCACACCCGAACCTGAAAAACCTGCAGAGCCCGCCAAGCCAGAACCCCAAAAGAAGATCAAGAAAGAATTCGACATTCTGGCTATGGCTGCCCGAAATCGAGAGCAGGAGGAAGCCCGAGCTCGGGCAGAGAAGGAGGACCTGGCCAATCTTCCCGACGACGTCGACCTGTCGGAAATTCGCAGGCTGAACATCGTGGAAGTTATGGAGGTCCGCGTTCCAGCCTCGCAGACCAGGTCGCGGGAAGCCGACATTGCCAGCGGGCGATGGAACCCGAAATGGAACGGGTTGAAAAACTTCAAGAAGTTCAGGTCGCGCGGAGAGGTCACCGGCAGACCCTTGACAAAGGTCATTATTCCCCTGACCGAGGCAAAGACCAAGGAATTCGGCGTGGGCGACGACTACTGGCTCGAAGACGAGGACACCCAGCGCAGGAAGAAGCAGACGAGCCAGGTTTCCGGCATCGAGTCGGAGGCCTCGGCGCCGCAGCCGGCCGCCCCTTCGCCGAAGCGCCCGGCTCCCAGGAGGACCATTGGTGTCGTGTTGTCGGATAGCAGCGACGAGGAAGCTTCCGCGAACCAGGAGGTCGAACTGACAACGCGAACCCGCACCCGAGCCGCGGCATCGCAACCGCAGCGCATCCCTAGGAGTCAATCGTCGCGGGTAGCCAGTCAAGGGAGCAAGAGGGCTGCGCCGGAGCCGGCCAAAGAACAAGCCCCAAAGCGGCAGCGGCAGGCTCGCAAGCCCATAACCATTGCGGACAGCGACGACAGCGACGACGAGCTCAAGTTCAGGTTTGGGAAGAGGCGGTAGAACTGGCTCATGTTTCGGGGTATCTTTCGAGTCGTGTACATCTATTCTAATGAAGGACTTTCTTACATTCGCATGAACGCTGCCGGCCCTCTTGTAACGCCTTTCCGAATCTATGATTACAGGGAGGAATCTACATCTAGTCCATCTGGTCCATCTCGCTCACCTCGGACTCCTCGACCAGGAGACCGACCAGGCACGCGGACAACATGGTCTCGTAGTTGACCCAGGGGTGAACCTCGCCAAACAACTTGGTCGCATCCTTAGCGGCGCCACGCATCAGCTCGGGGATGCCACCGGGATGAAACTCGGCATAGGGCGTAACGTTATAGACCTTGCCGTTGAGGGCCATCCAAGCATCCTTGCCCTTGCGTCCCGTCATGCGCTTCAGCATGGACGGCGTGACGCGCAGGTACGGGGTGGAAGCCTCGACACCGCGCAGGTCGGCGTTGGGACCGGAGATGCGAGCCCAGTCGAGGGGGGAGTGGCCCGGCGTGAGGAGGACCTTGCGGCTAGGCTTTGACGGCTTGGAGGAGTGCGTGGGAGGCGGAGAGAGGCCCAAGGACGAAGAAGCCGGGCCGCGGTTTGGGGTCGGGCCGCGGGCGCGCTGGGCGGAATTGGCGGCGGGGAACTGGGCGAGGGTCGGGGGCCGGCTCGGGGGCGGCATGGAGCCCGGGGCGGGCATGCGACCCGGAGGCGGAGGAGGGGGCATCATGGAACTTGAGGGAAGGAGAGCGCCGGCGGAGAGGGTGGGGCCCTGGGCGGCGGCGGCGGCCGGGGTGCGGACGGGAACGGGAGGAGCGATTCGGGGGACAGGGGGCGCGGGATTCGCCGGCGGAGCGGGCTCGAGCGAGAAGCTAGGAACGGGGATGGAGGGCCCGTCCGACGGGCCGGCCTTGGGAGTGGTCTGTTCGTCGGGCCGGACGAGCTGGATGCTGGGAGGCAGCGGCGGGGGCGGCATCGCGACAGCGTCACGCTGCTTCTGTTTCTGGCCGTCATGGTCGGCGACAGTGAGGGACACCTTGGGCGGCGGCTGGGGTCGAGGCTGGCCACGGTCGGAGGCGGACGGAGAGGTGGTGGTGGTGGTGGCCTGGTCGCGTGCGCCAGAGCCCGGTTCAGCCCGCCTCCCCGGTTCCACCTCGTGATGCGACGACGAGGCCTCGCCAGCCTTTGGTTTTGCTTTGTCGTCAGCAGCAGGCGCGCCAGGGCCGGTGATTGCGCCTGGGTTACCGCCCCTCCAGCGCAGGAGGATCTGGAGGGGAGTGAGCGCCCACGGGGGAGGGCGCACCACGACCCAGACGACGGACGCGACGATTAGCGATATCCCGATGAGGCCCATGGCTTGCGTTCCAAGAAGCAGACAGACCCCGAAAGGAGCGGACGGGGGGACGACCCAACCCAGATCTGAACAGCGATGCGAGATACGTAGCAGGAAGGGCTTTCCTAGTGAGGATCCGGGAGATCAGAAGGAGGGCGGCGGAGGGGTCGGCGAGGCTTTGCGGCTGGGATGGTGGGTTGTGGAATGGTTATTGCAGCATCATCGACTCATCGAGCCACTTGTTTTGCTGAGAGTGTATTCGTCCCTTTCGCAGCTGTCCTTTTTGATTGCGGAGGTTTTTTTTCCTTTGCGCGGGGGCGTGTGATTGACAAAGGGGAATAAAAGGCGACGGAGCAATTCGCTTAGCGCGTCATCCGGGCGAGCCTCCAGGCAGCGTCGATATGTCAGCGGGATTGATGAAACCTCATCAGGGTCCGAGTGATGGAGGCGCGAAGCCGAGAGAGCCTGAGAGAGCCCCCGAAAAGCTGGACTCTCGGCTGCCAATGAATCCCCGCCAACCTGATGTCTCAAACTGGAAACTGCAGCGATGTGTCGGTCTCCAGGGCGCGCCGCACCTTCCCTTGCTTCCCCATATTCGCGGAAAAGGGTCAAGTGTCGGGCACAACTTTTTTTGAATATTTTTTTGGTGGGGGTGGGTGTTATTTTTGGACGCTTCTCTTCCAACTGTTCGGCTCAGGCATGTGCAGGCTGAGACAAGTGATCGTCTTTCATCATGTAACGCTGCTTGCATTTTGTTTTGTTTGATCTCTACTGTTTGTTTTTGTTTCGCCCGTCTCCTTTAGGAAACCGACGTACATGAAGTTCTTTTCGTCCCGTGTCGAAGCCTCGGCCATGATCAAATCGGAGACGACGCAGCAGCAGCGGCTGCATGCGCGAGCACACCCTGCTTAGACGCCCACGACACGAACCCCCGGGCCTGGAGCTGAGTCGTCGTGGTGGCATGTGTCATGCCACACAGCTGTCTTGGCCGGATGGTCCGTGGAACGAGAGAGCCCATGGAGAACGGAGACCCGAGTCCATCTGTGGATCTGGAGCCAAGGGACTTTCACAGGGAGTTCGCTGTCCTTCCCGTTGAACTTGTGGGTGAGGCGGTATGAGCATGAACAAGTCATAATCAGCAGAGATGACGCTTGCGAACCCGGCATTGGGGAACGCAATTCGAGGTCTCAGCTTTGGATGGCTCATTGGTACGGTCAAGGATAGCTCGAGGAAGATTTCGACGTAGATCCTTGCTGGATGACGGGATAGCAGAAGGTCCTATAATAACAGCTCGAGGGAATTGGCCTCGAAGGAGGGGCGAATTGTCAAATCATCGTCATCCTGAGGTGTGAGAGGGTGGTATTGGACTAATTTTGGTTCTTTCTTTTTCTGATTGTGCCACCTCGAGTCATAGTTGAAATGAAATGAAATCAATGCATCGAATGTCGAGCAGCTCTTGACTCCTCATGGCAAACCGCCACGCTCTCTATCTATCCAGACGTCCATCTCTCCGCCAGCCTGGATAATACGGTGAGAAGAGGGGACGACCTCTCCGAAGTCTCTCGCAAGCCGCCCCAGCAGGGATTTCCACTCCGTAATGGCACGGCCTCGGGGGTTCCATTGGATTGTGGGATTTCGCTTTGGGCCAACAAGGCCGAGAGCCCAGGCGAGGCCAGACGAGGCATGGCAAACAGGCATGGGCTCCAATCTTTCCGTCGCGACTTTTCCCTTTTGTCCCTTGCTTTGCTGTCCGGCTTGCACTCATTCAAATCCCGTCCTCCTCCCGCCTCTTCTCGCAGACCGCCTCCTCCACTCCTCCGATTTTCTTCTTTTTCCGCCCCCCGCCTCCTCCTCCTCTTTCCTGTTTCCTTTGCTTCTTCTCTCCTTCTGCTCCAGCTCGTCCCTGGAGGAATTGCTTTCGTCTCGACTTTCAATTCTAGTTTCAATAAACCGCCCTGCCGTCTGTCCGTTGCCCGTTGGCCCGCTCTCCACCACGAATTATCATCCCCCCGTTGATTTGCAGGTCGACTGGTTTTATTTACTTCATCCCGCCACCACCGACTCCTCAGGGCACCAAAGAGAAAACGGCGTTGTGGTTTTGGGCTTCCAGGGGACAACCCAGGGACCCTTGGACCACTGAGGCACCCGAAGCCCCCTAACTTAAAATTGTCCCTCCTCCTCATGCCCGCCAGCCAGTAAAAAGCCTCGCACCGGGTCCCCGTGCTCCCGTGCACCGGGTCAGGACGTCAGAATGCGCACCATCAATTCTTCGTCTATCAACAACATCAACACCTCGACTTCTGCCTCGGCCTTCGACTCCTCGGCCAAGCGCATTCGCCCCGACGCGCCCTCCTCCAGATCCTTCTCCGCCTCCGCCGCCGCTGCCGCCCACGATAGCCTCACCGTTAAGCGCCTCGTCACCGCCAAGTCGTCTCCGAAGTCCCCCGTCGCTCCCACGCCCCAGGCCCGCCCTCGCTTCCCCTCCGCCCCCGTAACCGTCCCCGTGGCTCTCGCCTCCGACTCTCGCCCGCCTCCGCCGTCCGGCTATCACGATCACAAGCAGCAGCAACATGTCCTGGCCTTGACCACTACTACGCGTTCCACCTCCGCCTCCAAGATGCCGCCCGACTCCAGGCCGCGTCCCCCTCAACTGAGCGCCGCTGCCGCCAAGAACATCGGACGAACCCCCCTGACCCCAAAGATTGCCACCAAGGGAGCTCCTCTTGCACGAAGGACTCGAGACGATTGCACCTCTGCTCCTCGCATTGGCAGCCGCCAGAGCAACAACAGCACCCCCAATGGCACCCCCAACCTGGAGAGAGGCCACGATGGCTGGGACCCGAGAGCTACTCTCGCCATCGACTCGAGCAGGGGGGCAGAATCTCCTGGTGAAGCCGCCGACTCAAAGTTCTTCTACGCCAGCGACGCTCGACCAGCCTCGCAACCCCCCTCCCGACCTTCCTCGGCGGCTCCAAAGTCGTCAACTTTCTTCTACGCGAACAAAGTGCCTGCTGAATCCAAGCGAGCCATGAGCCCTCCTGTCAAGTCCAACTTCACCCCCATATTGGCAACTCCTCCCGAACCCACGCAATCCAAGTTCTTCTATGCGAGCGGCACTCCCGAGACATCTTCGAACCCTAATCTTCAAAATGGACCACCCTCCTCTGGCTCATCCGGCTCTCGGGCAATGAACGGACGACCAAGCACGAGTGGTTCGGCCGCCGCCTCTACATATCCTCCACGACCTATTTCCCCAGTCAAGATGCTTCAACAACACAATCCTCCTCCAATTCTCAAGAACTCGACAACACCGGGACTCCACAGCAGGGCCCAGCTCAGTTCGTCCCAGTTCGTGTCGACGCCTCCGATATCGAAAAGACGTATTAGCATCGATTCGGCTCCGAGAGGTTTTAGGGGCCACTCCAGAACGAGCAGCATTCCCAGCATTCCCAGCATCGACGGGAACTCGCCCAGGATTACCATGTCACCACCTCCCCAATTTTCGGAACCATCATCCCCGCCCGCAAGCCCTATCGCGACCCATCCAGTCATGACCATGGCTTCCATTCTCCAAGCTGCTGAGGAATTCGGCGAGGAAGATGGCGATGCGTCCCCAGACATCCAGAGCCCGACCAAATCAACCCACACCCCCCACACCTCAGACCCTTTGACTGAACTGGTAGCCAACGCTCGAAGGGAACGCAAAGTTCAGGACCTTGAAATCACCAATGCTTCCCTCGAAGCCATCAACCGCACCCTGGAGAGACAGCTGCGAAAACAAACCGCCGAGATACGCAGGTACCGCCGATTGTCGAGGGCCAGTCACTTGGCGGTAGCCTCCGAACCGTCGAGCCGAGTCCCTTCGCAAACCCTCGCCGATATCCCAATTAGTATCACGGAAGACCTGAGTGAGGATGACGACGATTCGATCATGTCAGAGGAGGACGAACCCGACTCGTTTGACGATTCTGAATTATCCAGCGCCGACTCGGCCTCTGCGGCCGATCGCGAACCTGCCGTTGACAAGAACGACAAAACCGACGAGAATGCCAAGGATGACAAGCACGACAAGGACGACAAGGTGACTGTACGCCGAAAACGGGATGAACGCCGTCTACAGCTGGACCTCACCAAGCACCGCGAGCTTTTGGTTGATAGCCAGAAGATCAATCAGAGCCTCAAACGCTGCCTGAACTGGACAGAGGTCTTGATCAAGGAAGGCCAGAAAGCCCTTGAATACAAAGTCTCAGTCTCGGACGTCAAGTTTGGCGGCCATATCCTGGCTCCTCCCGACGAAGACGACGGCGTGTCCCAGCTTGGCTCGGAGCTTTTGGAGACTCTGGATCTTGAATTGGAACCCTTGCCAAGTTGGGAGAAGAGCTCGCAGGACCGTGATAGCGGCATTGAACTGCAGCCCGAAGCCGTTTAAGCCGCTTCACCTCCCATGATTTCTTTTTTTGGCGCACCTACGGAATACGGCGAATGCCGCACACACACTCACCACTCTCGTTTCCCCCTTGATACATCTCGATCATGGCATCGACACTGCTCAAACACACGCACACCTACACACATCCAAGGGGGACACATGCATACAAGGCGTTTACGAAAGGGCGTTTCTCCATCTTCCTCTTTCGTCCTCATCACAGCAGGCGGCATTGTCAACCATCAATGCTCCTTTCATCTTTTTTCCTTCGACCGGACCTCGACGCTAGACCTGATCAAAAAGGCCATATGGGAGGGAGGTATTTCAAAAACCTCGGCGAATAATGTGGCTACGACTAGAATCACTCACGTCTGGAGTTCGGTTTTTTCTAAGAGCCTTTTTTAAGGGGCTCCTCACTTTTTACTCTTTTTTTTTTTTTTT